>JASFXZ010000006.1:164537-257244 GCA_032209605.1 Mactromeris polynyma
ATGTGTTTATATACCATAACACACAGTGCCGCACCAGTTATATGCTGTAATAATTGACAAGCTTTTGATAACATTATGTGTTTATATATACCATAACACACAGTGACACACCAATTATATGCTGTAATAAATGACAAGCTTTTGATAACATTATGTTTTTATATACCATAACACACAGTGACACACCAGTTATATGCTGTAATAATTGACAAGCTTTCGATAACATTATGTGTTTATATACCATAACACACAGTGACACACCAATTATATTCTGTAATAAATGACAAGCTTTTGATAACATTATGTGTTTATATACCATAACACACAGTGACACACCAGTAATATGCTGTAATAATTGACAAGCTTTTGATAACATTATGTGTTTATATACCATAACACACATCGACACACCAGTAATATGCTGTAATAATTGACAAGCTTTTGATAACATTATGTGTTTATTTACCATAACACACAGTGACACACCAGTAATAAGCTGTAATAATTGACACGCTTTTGATAACATTATGTGTTTATATATACCATAACACACAGTGACACACCAGTAATGTGCTGTAATAATTGACACGCTTTTGACAACATTATGTGTTTATATACTATAACACACAGTGACGCACCAGTTATAAGCTGTAATAACTGACACGCTTTTGATAACATTATGTGTTTATATACAATAACACACAGTGACACACCAGTTATATGCTGTAATAATTGACAAGCTTTTGATAACATTATGTGTTTATATACCATAACACACAGTGACGCACCAGTTATATTCTGTAATAAATGACAAGCTTTCGATAACATTATGTGTTTATATTTACCATAACACACAGTGACGCACCAGTTATATTCTGTAATAAATGACAAGCTTTTGATAACATTATGTGTTTATATATACCATAACACACAGTGACACACCAGTTATATGCTGTAATAATTGACAAGCTTTCGATAACATTATGTGTTTATATACCATAACACACAGTGACACACCAGTAATATGCTCTAATAATTGACAAGCTTTCGATAACATTATGTGTTTATATACCATAACACACAGTGACACACCAGTTATATGCTGTAATAATTGACAAGCTTTTGATAACATTATGTGTTTATATACCATAACACACAGTGACGCACCAGTTATATGCTGTAATAATTGACAAGCTTTCGATAATATTATGTGTTCATATACCATAACATACAGTGACGCACCAGTTATATTCTGTAATAAATGACAAGCTTTCGATAACATTATGTGTTTATATACCATAACACACAGTGACACACCAGTTATATGCTGTAATAATTGACAAGCTTTCGATAATATTATGTGTTCATATACCATAACATACAGTGACGCACCAGTTATATTCTGTAATAAATGACAAGCTTTTGATAACATTATGTGTTTATATACCATAACACACAGTGACGCACCAGTTATATGCTGTAATAACTGACACGCTTTTGATAACATTATGTGTTTTTATACCATAACACACAGTGACACACCAATTATATGCTGTAATAATTGAAAAGCTTTTGATAACATTATGTGTTTATATACCATAATACACAGTGACACACCAGTTATATGCTGTAATAATTGACAAGCTTTTGATAACATTATGTGTTTATATACCATAACACACAGTGCCGCACTAGTTATATGCTGTAATAATTGACAAGCTTTTGATAACATTATGTGTTTATATATACCATAACACACAGTGACACACCAATTATATGCTGTAATAAATGACAAGCTTTTGATAACATTATGTGTTTATATACCATAACACACAGTGACACACCAGTTATATGCTGTAATAATTGACAAGCTTTCGGTAACATTATGTGTTTATATACCATAACACACAGTGACACACCAATTATATTCTGTAATAAATGACAAGCTTTTGATAACATTATGTGTTTATATACCATAACACACAGTGACACACCAGTAATATGCTGTAATAATTGACAAGCTTTTGATAACATTATGTGTTTATATACCATAACACACAGTGACACACCAGTAATATGCTGTAATAATTGACAAGCTTTTGATAACATTATGTGTTTATTTACCATAACACACAGTGACACACCAGTAATAAGCTGTAATAATTGACACGCTTTTGATAACATTATGTGTTTATATACCATAACACACAGTGACACACCAGTTATATGCTGTAATAATTGACAAGCTTTCGATAACATTATGTGTTTATATACCATAACACACAGTGACACACCAATTATATTCTGTAATAAATGACAAGCTTTTGATAACATTATGTGTTTATATACCATAACACACAGTGACACACCAGTAATATGCTGTAATAATTGACAAGCTTTTGATAACATTATGTGTTTATATACCATAACACACAGTGACACACCAGTAATATGCTGTAATAATTGACAAGCTTTTGATAACATTATGTGTTTATTTACCATAACACACAGTGACACACCAGTAATAAGCTGTAATAATTGACACGCTTTTGATAACATTATGTGTTTATATATACCATAACACACAGTGACACACCAGTAATGTGCTGTAATAATTGACACGCTTTTGACAACATTATGTGTTTATATACTATAACACACAGTGACGCACCAGTTATATGCTGTAATAACTGACACGCTTTTGATAACATTATGTGTTTATATACAATAACACACAGTGACACACCAGTTATATGCTGTAATAATTGACAAGCTTTTGATAACATTATGTGTTTATATACCATAACACACAGTGACGCACCAGTTATATGCTGTAATAATTGACAAGCTTTCGATAATATTATGTGTTCATATACCATAACATACAGTGACGCACCAGTTATATTCTGTAATAAATGACAAGCTTTTGATAACATTATGTGTTTATATACCATAACACACAGTGACACACCAGTAATATGCTGTAATAATTGACAAGCTTTTGATAACATTATGTGTTTATATACCATAACACACAGTGACACACCAGTTATATGCTGTAATAATTGACAAGCTTTCGATAATATTATTTGTTCATATACCATAACATACAGTGACGCACCAGTTATATTCTGTAATAAATGACAAGCTTTTGATAACATTATGTGTTTATATACCATAACACACAGTGACGCACCAGTTATATGCTGTAATAACTGACACGCTTTTGATAACATTATGTGTTTATATACCATAACAAACAGTGACACACCAATTATATGCTGTAATAATTGACAAGCTTTTGATAACATTATGTGTTTATATACCATAACACACAGTGACACACCAGTTATATGCTGTAATAATTGACAAGCTTTTGATAACATTATGTGTTTATATACCATAACACACAGTGTCAAACCAATTATATGCTGTAATAATTGACACGCTTTTGATAACATTATGTGTTTATATATACCATAACACACAGTGACACACCAATTATATGCTGTAATAATTGACAAGCTTTTGATAACATTATGTGTTTATATACCATAACACACAGTGCCGCGCCAGTTATATGCTGTAATAATTGTCAAGTTTTTGATAACATTATGTGTTTATATATACCATAACACACAGTGACACACCAATTATATGCTGTAATAAATGACAAGCTTTTGATAACATTATGTGTTTATATACCATAACACACAGTGACACACCAGTTATATGCTGTAATAATTGACAAGCTTTCGATAACATTATGTGTTTATATACCATAACACAGTGACACACCAATTATATTCTGTAATAAATGACAAGCTTTTGATAACATTATGTGTTTATATACCATAACACACAGTGACACACCAGTAATATGCTGTAATAATTGACAAGCTTTTGATAACATTATGTGTTTATATACCATAACACACAGTGACACACCAGTAATATGCTGTAATAATTGACAAGCTTTTGATAACATTATGTGTTTATTTACCATAACACACAGTGACACACCAGTAATAAGCTGTAATAATTGACACGCTTTTGATAACATTATGTGTTTATATATACCATAACACACAGTGACACACCAGTAATGTGCTGTAATAATTGACACGCTTTTGACAACATTATGTGTTTATATACTATAACACACAGTGACGCACCAGTTATATGCTGTAATAACTGACACGCTTTTGATAACATTATGTGTTTATATACAATAACACACAGTGACACACCAGTTATATGCTGTAATAATTGACAAGCTTTTGATAACATTATGTGTTTATATACCATAACACACAGTGACGCACCAGTTATATTCTGTAATAAATGACAAGCTTTCGATAACATTATGTGTTTATATTTACCATAACACACAGTGACGCACCAGTTATATTCTGTTATAAATGACAAGCTTTTGATAACATTATGTGTTTATATATACCATAACACACAGTGACACACCAGTTATATGCTGTGATAATTGACAAGCTTTCGATAACATTATGTGTTTATATTTACCATAACACACAGTGACGCACCAGTTATATTCTGTTATAAATGACAAGCTTTTGTTAACATTATGTGTTTATATACCATAACACACAGTGACACACCAGTTATATGCTGTAATAATTGACAAGCTTTCGATAACATTATGTGTTTATATACCATAACACACAGTGACACACCAGTAATATGCTCTAATAATTGACAAGCTTTCGATAACATTATGTGTTTATATACCATAACACACAGTGACACACCAGTTATATGCTGTAATAATTGACAAGCTTTTGATAACATTATGTGTTTATATACCATAACACACAGTGACGCACCAGTTATATGCTGTAATAATTGACAAGCTTTCGATAACATTATGTGTTTATATATACCATAACACACAGTGACACACCAGTAATATGCTCTAATAATTGACACGCTTTTGATAACATTATGTGTTTATATATACCATAACACACAGTGACACACCAGTAATATGCTCTAATAATTGACAAGCTTTTGATAACATTATGTGTTAGCACACTGATATCCAAGTATAGAACATTGTAGGTACTTTGTGTTGATATCCAAGTATAGAACATTGTAGGTACTTTGTGTTGATATCCAAGTGTAGAACATTGTAGGTACTTTGTGTTGATATCCAAGTATAGAACATTGTAGGTACTTTGTGTTGATATCCAAGTGTAGAACATTGTAGGTACTTTGTGTTGATATCCAAGTGTAGAACATTGTAGGTACTTTGTGTTGATATCCAAGTGTAGAACATTGTAGGTACTTTGTGTTGATATCGAAGTGTAGAACATTGTAGGTACTTTGTGTTGATATCCAAGTGTAGAACATTGTAGGTACTTTGTGTTGACATCCAAGTAAAGAACACTGTAGGTACGCTGTGTTGACAACCAAGTATAGTACATTGTAGGTTATATGTGTTGACAGCCAATTATAGAGCAACGTTGAGGATGTATCACAGGTACTTTGTGTCGACAGCCAAGTATAGAACAATGTTTTGGGTATATTACAGGTTACTAACTTTGCATTTCATCAATACAGTAAAAAGAAACTGGGCCAAACAAAATGGAAATTAATTTGTACGATACGTGTTACATAGTAGCAGTATACTGCTGTCAGTATGCAACTAAAGCACTACTTTTTTTGCAGTAAAAATATCATGACTACATGTATATTAATCTCAAATACAGGCAGTTTGAAAGAAGATAAATTATGGTATACAGTTGTTTTATAAATTCTGAATAATATTTGTAGGAAATAATAGAAATATCAGTACTAGCTAATGGTTACAAAAAACGTCTGTGTAGAGAAATATTGTAGGCGTATAATCAACCATTTACTGTTGGATACTTCACACCCATAATGTGGAGATCTATATGATCATACCATTTTACCATTGATCTATAGCAAATAAGCATACTTATACCCCTTTAGCCATTTACAGTAATTCTTATTAATATGATTAGAAAGAGCGTTCTTAGAGCTTTTATACGAAAAAAAAACAGTATTAGTGACCAAACAATCCATTTTCCGGTTTAAACATTTTCTAACGGATATATTTTTCTACCTTTCCTTTTTAGCCAATCAAGTAGAAATATTAAGAAAAAATGCAAAAGTAAACAACAATATGACGATTTCCTAAAAAGTTCATAAATTCTTAAAATTCGTCTGTTTTTCAATTGGAAACAAACACATTACATTACACGTATCGACATTTAATTCTATAAATCAAAATTAAACAAATCAAATATACTTCTGAGAAAGCACTTGACGTTTAAAGCCCTTTCATTGTGAAATCCTCGACGTCATAAACAACGTCACAAATACAAGCGTCCATTTTGGTCATCTAAGAAAACTATCCAAAGACGTTCAAACACAGAGTAAAAGTTCTGAAAAATTGAGCTGTTTCATAGTCGAGCTGGCTTACATATTGTCTGTGGTTCTACCCGTATGTCCTGGTGTCTTCCTCCACCACCACCTTAATCGCTGAAATAATCACTATATTACACTGGGAACTCTATAAGACTTAAGGTAAGGCCACCCTAATGAGAATATAAATTTCGAATCATTTGGAACACTTTGGTCAATATCCATCCTTAGCCTATGTGTTAAGCATCTTGTCTTATGTGCGAAAGGTCCAGGGTTCAAATCCCCGCTAGGCCCAATTTTTTTTCTTTGCTATTTTTATGACATTTCTTGTTTTACTGACTTTTTTGGCAAGAAAACTGGTTAAATTATAAAATATAAATTATATTATTTTTTTTCTAAAAAAATACCATATTTGTCCAAAGTTTGATAATTCTGCATGGTAAATTTAATACATGCATATTACAAGATGTTATCAAAGTAAAACTGGACGGTAAAATTTTTCAATTTGTTATATTTTGTTACAGAGGTGTTGAGGATAATTGTGATGTCCATTTTGTTAGAGTACTCATGTTATTATGTATGATTATGCTACCTTGAAAACTGGTATTTCTTATTGGGACTTAGAAAAATACGTCATTTACAGGAGTGTGTATGCGTATGAAGTACCACCTATATTTTTTACGGAGCATATTATTATTGATTATTTTTTCTTATGATATCACTAGCACTTTCCTTTTTAAGAAAAACACAACAAATGATAAAATAGGCTCATTTTGAATTTAAAAAAATAATTTTATGCATTCAGAATATGAGTGGAATTTGTGACCCCTCAAAGCAAGTTGGTTTTATCTTAAAACTTAAAAATCTTTAAAACGGCACGGTAAAACTTTGTCATATTTTGCATTCAGTTCTCTCATGTGACCCAGAAACTCATGGAAACAGTTTAGTTAAGATTCTTTATAATGAGTATTAGGGTGGTCTTACCTTAAAGCCCTAATACAAACATTGAATTTAAAACAAAATTGAATCGAATCATGTACAATAATGATCATATCGAACTTAAATTATACCTGTAGTCGAGTTGAGTTATGTGATTATTTTAGAATAAGGTATAAAGGGTCAACTAGTCGAGTGGAGCTATGTGATTATTTTAGAATAAGGTATAAAGGGTCAACAAGGCGAGTGGAGTTATGTGATTATTTTAGGATAAGGTATAAATGATAAACTAGTCGAGTGGAGTTATGTGATTATTTTAGGATAAGGTATAAAGGGTCAACAAGTCGAGCGGAGTTATGTGATTCTTTTAGGATAATGTATAAAGGGTCAACAAGTCGAGCGGAGTCATGTGATGATATTAGCTAGTTGTATGTTATACTGCTGAGGAAATTATATTTAAGACGTGAGTATATTGTATACGCGTATAGTCATATATCATATAAATGTCCGAGTTTTATGAAATATTAGACAATATTCTCACCAGTTCTAGATTATGCAGACATCACTATAGTAGTCTTACAGACGTATTAATGTTTAATGTTCTATATAATTATGATGTACACGATCATTTCTATATTATAAATCCCTTGTTTCGTTTATTTATTGTAAAGCAACGTTCAAAATATCCGTAAGAATAATGCATCCCGTGATATTTTTGTATAAATTGTCAATTAAATGAGTCGTTATTCAACTTAGTCTATATTTAAATAAATAGATTTGGCCACAAATTACTCAAATGGATCTGTTCTCTTATTTTAAAATAAATGTTTGGAATAAAATACCGGCGAAGATCAAGCAAGTTAGGACACTCTAACAAGAGATGTTTGAAAAACATTATGCCCCCTTCCCTAAAAAAGATGCAATGTCAGTGAAAGGATTTTTATTGATATGACACAGAAATGAGTCTGGATGGTATACATGGGTTTGAATATGTTGGTCTAAAAACTTGAGTTAAGAATTTCCATCTAATGGTCAGTTTGACCTTGACCTGTGACATAGTGACTCCAAAATCGATAAG
The DNA here is from genome assembly GCA_032209605.1 of Mactromeris polynyma. Taxonomy (NCBI): domain Eukaryota; kingdom Metazoa; phylum Mollusca; class Bivalvia; order Venerida; family Mactridae; genus Mactromeris; species Mactromeris polynyma. The sequence continues at coordinate 172,972 of JASFXZ010000006.1, forward strand.
GCTTATCAAAAATCCACAGGCAACTATTCTTCTAAGCTAGGACCGGGAGACCAAAGGGTACTTCAGTAATTGTGTCAGTTTGACCTTGACCTTTGGGTTAGTGACTCCCCGCGAACAATGTGTGCACCACGTTTGAGGAGGATAGGTCCATGTTTGAGGAGGGTAGGTCCAGATGTTCTCAAGCTGTTGGTCGGAAACGTTTCATATAAAATTGACCCCTGTGACCTTGACATTTGACCCAGTCACCCCAAATTCAAAAGCGTTCCTCTACTACCCGCAAACAATATATGGACCAAGTTTGAGGAGGGTAGCTGAAGGCGTTTTTGAGTTTTTGATCGGAAACGAAAATGTTACCGACCGACATGTGCAAAGCAATATGCCCTCTCTTCTTCCAAGGGGGACATAAAATAGTTTACATGTTACATGATCATATCTAACCAATACCTTATATCACCTTTCTCAAATTGTTAATATTTATGTTTGTGTACATATTTCACATTCATGTGTCACATAAATGATGTAAATATGTTTTGTTAGTTGTTTTTATTCGCGGAAGCGTCTGGCGGATGTCTGAATTAACCTACTTTTCTTGGGGCAAATTTTAAGTGCAATTCTGTTTCTTGTAAACATATAACTGTTGTTGTTTTCGTTTTTGTTACATTAATGCCTTACATGAAATTAATTTTACACATTCATAGCTATATATTATGTTTTAGTTTTAGTTTAGTTTATTACGGAAGTAAGGCTATGTACACTTGTAAGTTACCTTCAAAATTATGTGCTTGTTTAAATTTATATTCAAATGGGAAAGAGAAACAAATGAATTTATTAATTCCCTGATGCAGGTTTCTGAATCGAGAGACGAGAGTTAAATTTATAACAGTGATGTATTTAACACTATTCACAATTAAGGAGACGATACCTACTTAGAGCCACTTTCTCTATTGTATACACTTAAAGTGTTATGGCAACATGTGAACAAATATTGAAGGAAATGAGAAGTAGTATAACACATTAATGATTTGAAATGTAGACATCTGTCATGTTCACTTACCGTGTATATTTCCCTGTTGTCACTCGTCTGGTTCATTATACACAGTGTTGTTTTCAAGATACCGTATTTGTATTCTATGTTACACTTGTATATTGAAATAATATCAAACAGCAAGCATGAACGTAACAACATAATGATGTACTTGCTGTGTTGGACTGGTCTTCTTCATGTCATTGTGTTATGTGTAATAACTCAAACATCGGTCTTTAAAACATCTTGCATTGAATTAACGTATCTATAACTGGGAAGTGATACAATCTTGTATTTGTTATATATGCAGGTTACTGCTAAATGGCAGTAAGTTCTATCTGACACGTTATATAAGCAGGTTACTGCTACATGCCAATAAGTTCTTTCTGACACGTTATATATGCAGGTTACTGCTAAATGGCAGTAAGTTCTTTCTGACACGTTATATAAGCAGGTTACTGCTACATGGCAGTAAGTTCTATCTGACACGATATATAAGCAGGTTACTGCTAAATGGCAATAAGTTCTATCTGACACGTTATATAAGCAGGTTACTGCTACATGTCAGTAAGTTCTATCTGACACGTTATATATGCAGGTTACTGCTACATGCCAATAAGTTCTATCTGACACGTTATATATGCAGGTTACTGCTACATGCCAATAAGTTCTATCTGACACGTTATATATGCAGGTTACTGCTACATGGCAGTAAGTTCTATCTGACACGTTATATATGCAGGTTACTGCTACATGCCAATAAGTTCTATCTGACACGTTATATATTCAGGTTACTGCTACATGCCAATAAGTTCTATCTGACACGTTATATATGCAGGTTACTGCTACATGGCAGTAAGTTCTATCTGACACGTTATATAAGCAGGTTACTGCTACATGCCAATAAGTTCTATCTGACACGTTATATAAGCAGGTTACTGCTACATGACAGTAAGTTCTATCTGACACGTTATATATGCAGGTTACTACTACATGGCAGTAAGTTCTATCTGACACGCTATATATGCAGGTTACTGCTACATACCAATAAGTTCTATCTGACACGTTATATAAGCAGGTTACTGCTACATGGCAGTAAGTTCTATCTGACACGTTATATATGCAGGTTACTGCTACATGGCAGTAAGTTCTATCTGACACGTTATATATGCAGGTTACTGCTACATGGCAGTAAGTTCTATCTGACACGTTATATATGCAGGTTACTGCTACATACCAATAAATTCTATCTGACACGTTATATAAGCAGGTTACTGCTACATGGCAGTAAGTTCTATCTGACACGTTATATATGCAGGTTACTGCTACATGGCAGTAAGTTCTATCTGACACGTTATATATGCAGGTTACTGCTACATGGCAGTAAGTTCTATCTGACACGTTATATATGAAGGTTACTGCTACATGGCAATAAGTTCTATCTGACACGTTATATAAGCAGGTTACTGCTACATGGCAGTAAGTTCTATCTGACACGTTATATATGCAGGTTACTGCTACATGGCAGTAAGTTCTATCTGACACGTTATATATGCAGGTTACTGCTACATGCCAATAAGTTCTAGCTGACACGATATATATGCAGGTTACTGCTACATGGCAGTAAGTTCTATCTGACACGTTATATAAGCAGGTTACTGCTACATGGCAGTAAGTTCTATCTGACACGTTATATAAGCAGGTTGATGCTACATGCCAATAAGTTCTATCTGACACGTTATATATGCAGGTTACTGCTACATGCCAATAAGTTCTATCTGACACGTTATATATGCAGGTTACTGCTACATGCCAATAAGTTCTTTTTGACACGTTATATATGCAGGTTACTGCTACATGGCAATAAGTTCTATCTGACACGTTATATAAGCAGGTTACTGCTACATGGCAGTAAGTTCTATCTGACACGTTATATATGCAGGTTACTGCTACATGGCAGTAAGTTCTATCTGACACGTTATATATGCAGGTTACTGCTACATGCCAATAAGTTCTATCTGACACGTTATATATGCAGGTTACTGCTACATGCCAATAAGTTCTATCTGACACATTATATATGCAGGTTACTGCTACATGCCAATAAGTTCTATCTGACACGTTATATATGCAGGTTACTGCTACATGCCAATAAGTTCTATCTGACACGTTATATAAGCAGGTTACTGCTACATGCCAATAAGTTCTAGCTGACACGATATATATGCAGGTTACTGCTACATGGCAGTAAGTTCTATCTGACACGTTATATAAGCAGGTTACTGCTACATGCCAATAAGTTCTATCTGACACGTTATATATGCAGGTTACTGCTACATGCCAATAAGTTCTATCTGACACGTTATATATGCAGGTTACTGCTACATGCCAATAAGTTCTTTTTGACACGTTATATATGCAGGTTACTGCTACATGGCAATAAGTTCTATCTGACACGTTATATAAGCAGGTTACTGCTACATGGCAGTAAGTTCTATCTGACACGTTATATATGCAGGTTACTGCTACATGGCAGTAAGTTCTATCTGACACGTTATATATGCAGGTTACTGCTACATGCCAATAAGTTCTATCTGACACGTTATATATGCAGGTTACTGCTACATGCCAATAAGTTCTATCTGACACGTTATATATGCAGGTTACTGCTACATGCCAATAAGTTCTATCTGACACGTTATATATGCAGGTTACTGCTACATGCCAATAAGTTCTATCTGACACGTTATATAAGCAGGTTACTGCTACATGCCAATAAGTTCTAGCTGACACGATATATATGCAGGTTACTGCTACATGGCAGTAAGTTCTATCTGACACGTTATATAAGCAGGTTACTGCTACATGCCAATAAGTTCTATCTGACACGTTATATATGCAGGTTACTGCTACATGCCAATAAGTTCTATCTGACACGTTATATATGCAGGTTACTGCTACATGCCAATAAGTTCTATCTGACACGTTATATATGCAGGTTACTGCTACATGGCAGTAAGTTCTATCTGACACGTTATATATGCAGGTTACTGCTACATGCCAATAAGTTCTTTCTGACACGTTATATAAGCAGGTTACTGCTACATGCCAATAAGTTCTTTCTGACACGTTATATAAGCAGGTTACTGCTACATGGCAGTAAGTTCTATCTGACACGTTATATAAGCAGGTTACTTCTACATGGCTGTAAGTTCTTTCTGACACGTTATATAAGCAGGTTACTGCTACATGGCAGTAAGTTCTATCTGACACGTTATATATGCAGGTTACTGCTACATGCCAATAAGTTCTTTCTGACACGTTATATAAGCAGGTTACTGCTACATGGCAGTAAGTTCTATCTGGCACGTTATATATGCAGGTTACTGCTACATGCCAATAAATTCTATCTGACACATGGATAGTAAGTTAGAGTTACACTGAACAAATAGTAAACCATTATATTGATTCAATGTACACACTTTTATGATAAATAAGAAACCAAAGTATGCACAATTGTATGAAGCAATGTACTGTCTCAATGTTTTCTTAAAAAGATAAGGAGAATCATAAAACATAACTAGAGTATAATACTGTGGAAGTCAGACTGATGAAGTTCAAGGACAACAATCGTATGTGTCTACTATATGTGATGGTGAGGAGAATATTCTGTATTGGCAGCACGACTGAATATTGTAATAAATGATAAAACAATGACTCAATTATTACATACAGATATTATATCATATTGATCAATTCTACCTTCCTAATTACATGAGTGATCTAATTAATGGTAAAACAGAGACATGTCTCTGATTTGAAGTACCAATGTAATAAATACATTACATTGCTAATTGACAGTCGGCTTTTGTTTGTAGTATGTTAACTTATAAACTCTCACATGCATAGATTGTGTTCATTAAAGTAGATAGAAGTTGTGTCTTCAATGACTCTCTGATACTTGTACTGACATGAACATGTTCATTATATAAGTTTATCTGTCTGTTGATGGAAGTGTTTGTAAAGTAGATAGAAGTTGCGTCTTCAATGACTCTCTGATACTTGTACTGACATGAACATGTTCATTATATAAGTTTATCTGTCTGTTGATGGAAGTGTTTGTAAAGTAGATAGAAGTTGCGTCTTCAATGACTCTGTGATACTTGTACTGACATGAACATGTTCATTATATAAGTTTATCTGTCTGTTGATGGAAGTGTTTGTAAAGTAGATAGAAGTTGTGTCTTCAATGCCTCTGTGATACTTGTACTGACATGAACATGTTCATTATATAAGTTTATCTGTCTGTTGATGGAAGTGTTTGTAAAGTAGATAGAAGTTGCGTCTTCAATGCCTCTCTGATACTTGTACTGACATGAACATGTTCATTATATAAGTTTATCTGTCTGTTGATGGAAGTGTTTGTAAAGTAGATAGAAGTTGTGTCTTCAATGACTCTCTGATACTTGTACTGACATGAACATGTTCATTATATAAGTTTATCTGTCTGTTGATGGAAGTGTTTGTAAAGTAGATATAAGTTGTGTCTTCAATGCCTCTCTGATACTTGTACTGACATGAACATGTTCATTATATAAGTTTATCTGTCTGTTGATGGAAGTGTTTGTAAAGTAGATAGAAGTTGTGTCTTCAATGCCTCTGTGATACTTGTACTGACATGAACATGTTCATTATATAAGTTTATCTGTCTGTTGATGGAAGTGTTTGTAAAGTAGATAGAAGTTGTGTCTTCAATGCCTCTCTGATACTTGTACTGACATGAACATGTTCATTATATAAGTTGATCTGTCTGTTGATGGAAGTGTTTGTAAAGTAGATAGAAGTTGCGTCTTCAATGCCTCTCTGATACTTGTACTGACATGAACATGTTCATTATATAAGTTTATCTGTCTGTTGATGGAAGTGTTTGTAAAGTAGATAGAAGTTGCGTCTTCAATGCCTCTCTGATACTTGTACTGACATGAACATGTTCATTATATAAGTGTATCTGTCTGTTGATGGAAGTGTTTGTAAAGTAGATAGAAGTTGTGTCTTCAATGCCTCTGTGATACTTGTACTGACATGAACATGTTCATTATATAAGTTTATCTGTCTGTTGATGGAAGTGTTTGTAAAGTAGATAGAAGTTGTGTCTTCAATGCCTCTGTGATACTTGTACTGACATGAACATGTTCATTATATAAGTTTATCTGTCTGTTGATGGAAGTGTTTGTAAAGTAGATAGAAGTTGTGTCTTCAATGCCTCTCTGATACTTGTACTGACATGAACATGTTCATTATATAAGTTTATCTGTCTGTTGATGGAAGGGTTCATTAAAGTAGATAGAAGTTGCGTCTTCAATGCCTCTCAGATACTTGTACTGACATGAACATGTTCATTATATAAGTTTATCTGTCTGTTGATGGAAGTGTTTGTAAAGTAGATAGAAGTTGCGTCTTCAATGCCTCTCTGATACTTGTACTGACATGAACATGTTCATTATATAAGTTTATCTGTCTGTTGATGGAAGTGTTTGTAAAGTAGATAGAAGTTGTGTCTTCAATGCCTCTCTGATACTTGTACTGACATGAACATGTTCACTATATAAGTTTATCTGTCTGTTGATGGAAGTGTTTGTAAAGGATGACATCAAAGATATACATACATTCCTATAGAGTTCTGATTTAAATATACTAGTATTGAAACATTGGGACTATGAGTGTTGTATTCTGTGGTATTCTGCAGTGTTTGATCGAAACAGATAGAAGTTTTTCACAACGTCTAATTCTTGCTAAATGATAATCTTCCTGCTTTCTCAGCATTCTACCACACAATGTAATAAACATGTCCACGTCAGCCAAGGGAGAAGACAATGAAAATATCACAGTGTCAATGTTACACTTAGTTTACAGACAAACTGTCGCATGAAAGCCTATTACATGGAATATAGTTTGTCAATTATTCATATTTATATATAATATCACGGTTGTAACGTAGAGGATTATACCTTACGATCCTACCATGAACACAGAGTACAGATAATTGCTAAAAAGAAATTATTTCAATGAAATTAAAGTCATGAATGGTGTAACTTGTTATCGTACGTTACCGCGTAGCATTCGTAATATTCCGTGAAGCATTCGTACTTTACCGCGTAGCATTCGTAATTTTCCGTGAAGCATCCGTACTTTTCCGTGAAGCAACCGTACTTTTCCGTATAACATTCGTTATTTACATGAAGCATTCGTACTTACCGCGTAGCATTCGTACTATACCCTGACAGTTCTATATTCTGACAGTTCTATATTCTGACAGTTCTATACACTTACCGTTCTATAAACTGACAGTTACATACACTGACAGTTCAATACACTAACAGTTCTATACACTAACCGTTCTATACACTGACAGTTATATACACTGACAGTTCTATACACTAACAGTTCTATACACTAACAGTTCTATACACTAACAGTTTTATACACTAACAGTTATATACACTAACCGTTCTATACACTGACAGTTCTATACACTGACCGTTCAATACACAGACACTTCTATACACTGACAGTTCTATAAACTGACACTTCTATACACTGATATTGCCATACACTGACAGTTCTATATACTGACCGTTCAATACACTAACCGTTATATACACTGACAGTTATATACACTGACAGTTCTATACACTAGCAGTTTTATACACTAACAGTTCTATACACTAACCGTTCTATACACTGACAGTTCTATACACTGACAGTTATATACACTGACAGTTCTATACACTAACAGTTATATACACTAACAGTTCTATACACTAACAGTTTTATACACTAACAATTCTATACACTAACCGTTCTATACACTGACAGTTCTATACACTAACAGTTATATACACTAACAGTTCTATACACTAACCGTTCTATACACTGACAGTTCTATACACTGACCGTTCTATACACTAACAGTTATATACACTAACAGTTCTATACACTAACCGTTCTATACACTGACAGTTCTATACACTGACAGTTCTATACACTGACAGTTATATACACTGACAGTTCTATACACTAACAGTTATATACACTAACAGTTCTATACACTAACAGTTTTATTCACTAACAGTTCTATACACTAACCGTTCTATACACTGACAGTTCTATACACTAACAGTTATATACACTAACAGTTCTATACACTAACCGTTCTATACACTGACAGTTCTATACACTAACCGTTCTATACACTAACAGTTATATACACTAACAGTTCTATACACTAACCGTTCTATACACTGACAGTTCTATACACTGACAGTTCTATACACTAACAGTTATATACACTAACAGTTCTATACACTAACCGTTCTATACACTGACAGTTCTATACACTGACCGTTCTATACACTAACAGTTGTATACACTAACAGTTCTATACACTAACTGTTCTATACACTGACAGTTCTATACACTAACCGTTCTATACACTGACAGTTCTATACACTATCCGTTCTATACACTAACAGTTTTATACACTAACCGTTCTATACACTAACAGTTTTATACACTAACCGTTCTATACACTAACAGTTTTATACACTAACCGTTCTATACACTAACAGTTCTATACACTAACCGTTCTATACACTGACAGTTCTATACACTGACAGTTATATACACTGACAGTTATATACCCTGAACGTTCTATAATCCGACAGTTCTACCTCTGACAGCTCTATACTCGGACAATTCTATACCGCAACAGTTCTATACCCTGACAACTCTATACACCGACAGTTCTATACACTAACAGTGCTATACACTAGCCGTTCTATACACTGACAGTTATATACCCTGACAATTCTATACCCTGACAGCTCTATAACCTGACAGTTATATACCCCGACAGTTATATGCCCCGACAGTTCTATTCCCTGATACTCTATAACCTGACAGTTCTATACCCCGACAGTTCTATGCCCAGACAGTTCTATTCCCTGGCAGCTCCATAACCTGACAGTTATATACCCTAAACACATACAGAGAATCTGTTCCATTACAAACTGCTCTATTATCAAAGTATTGTTTTTTATGAAAATTACAGATGTTTGGTTTGCACTTATCGTATAGATGATATGAAATGAATACAGAGTATATGAGGATAATGACTTTGGGGAAGACAGATCACACTTTTTCTGATACCATTAAAAGACTTATTACTTTTACTGTAACCGAAATGTTCATTTACTGACAATGTACATTTGAGTGTGCAATTGAAATTTGACGTTCTCACGCACCGCAAGCTGTATTGAGAAATTGAATTCATCTTAAGATGTTAAATTGCTGTGTTGAATCAATAAACATTCAACAATATCCATTAATCCGAGTCTGTCAAAGACAAGAGGACAAACAGCCGTTTCGTTTTAGAAAATGATTGACTGTTTGGTTACGGCAAGGGAATTCGTCAACGCGAACTGTTTTAATTTTTACTTTTCGAAAAACTGATTCTCTGTACAATGATCGTGTTGATGCATCAAGCTTGTTGGCACGATACTTTCTGTTACAATTCGTCAAACGTGAACAAAAACGTTATTGGTCAGATATTTAACAGTCAGATCAATTATGACAGCAAAGTTAAATATGCAACATAGATTACATGATGTTTATTTCTCAATACATTATACTTTACAGTCTATATAAAGTATACAAAATTAATAAATATTCACAACAATGGCCACATTAATACTATCAGAATATCATGTATTATATAGTATCAACAGTTCTAGTACAATGTAGATGTAAATACAAAATGTGATACTATCTATATAGCGTTAATTTTATATATAATAATAAAATCTAATGAACCTATATAAGTATAAACATTGAACTGAAAAAAACAACAGTATCTATAAATTAATATAAATAAAGTAGGACATAGGAAACGTAAGCTGTATGAGAGTATATTAATTCATAAAAATGTTTTGTTTCTCATTTAAATGATTTGTAAGTATACATGGAAAGATTTCATATAATTGTTTTGTTATTTGAATTGATCAAGTCAATAAATTTAATGATATTTGCATTTTTCCAATAATTATGAATTTCGTGATATAATGGACATTCAAATAAAAAATGAAACTCATCTTCAAGGATATTACATAATCTATATATTACATATATACAAGTCCTGTATATTCAAGTTTGAACTATATGAAATGAACCTTATTTCTTGTCCTCGGAGGGCGAACTAATAAAATACATTACCACTTAAACATGTGTTTTGGAAATTGAGATTTACAATTTCCTTTAACCTTAATGAAGAGATTATATTGGGAATTGTTTGGTATATGTATGTTTGTATAATTGTTGTGTTTTGACTTCAAATTGTCTTTGTTCGGTTTCACTATAAACACGTGACGGTTTCAGTTTGTGTTAACCAGAGGAACAATTTGTAAATATGACGGCTGCAGTTTGTGTTTGCAAGAGGAACATTTTGTAAATATGACGGCTGCAGTTTGTGTTTGCAAAAGGAACACTTTGTAAATATGACGGCTGCAGTTTGTGTTTGCAAGAGGAACATTTTGTAAATATGACGGCTGCAGTTTGTGCTTGCAAGGGGAACATTTTGTAAATATGACGGCTGCAGTTTGTGTTTGCAAGAGGAACATTTTGTAAATATGACGGCTGCAGTTTGTGTTTGCAAGAGGAACATTTTGTAAATATGATGGCTGCAGTTTGTGTTTGCAAGAGGAACATTTTGTAAATATGACGGCTGCAGTTTGTGTTTGCAAGAGGAACACTTTGTAAATATGACGGCTGTAGTTTGTGTTTGCAAGAGGAACATTTTGTAAATATGACGGCTGCAGTTTGTGTTTGCAAGAGGAACATTTTGTAAATATGACGGCTGCAGTTTGTGTTTGCAAGAGGAACATTTTGTAAATATGACGGCTGCAGTTTGTGCTTGCAAGGGGAACATTTTGTAAATATGACGGCTGCAGTTTGTGTTTGCAAGAGGAACATTTTGTAAATATGACGGCTGCAGTTTGTGTTTGCAAGAGGAACATTTTGTAAATATGACGGCTGCAGTTTGTGTTTGCAAGAGGAACATTTTGTAAATATGACGGCTGCAGTTTGTGTTTGCAAGGGGAACATTTTGTAAATATGACGGCTGCAGTTTGTGTTTGCAAGAGGAACATTTTGTAAATATGACGGCTGCAGTTTGTGTTTGCAAGAGGAACATTTTGTAAATATGACGGCTGCAGTTTGTGTTTGCAAGAGGAACATTTTGTAAATATGACGGCTGCAGTTTGTGTTTGCAAGAGGAACATTTTGTAAATATGACGGCTGCAGTTTGTGTTTGCAAGAGGAACATTTTGTAAATATGACGGCTGTAGTTTGTGTTTGCAAGAGGAACATTTTGTAAATATGACGGCTGCAGTTTGTGTTTGCAAGAGGAACATTTTGTAAATATGACGGCTGCAGTTTGTGTTTGCAAGAGGAACATTTTGTAAATATGACGGCTGCAGTTTGTGTTTGCAAGGGGAACATTTTGTAAATATGACGGCTGCAGTTTGTGTTTGCAAGAGGAACATTTTGTAAATATGACGGCTGCAGTTTGTGTGTTTGCAAGGGGAACATTTTGTAAATATGACGGCTGCAGTTTGTGTTTGCAAGAGGAACATTTTGTAAATATGACAGCTGCAGTTTGTGTGTTTGCAAGGGGAACATTTTGTAAATATGACGGCTGCAGTTTGTGTTTGCAAGGGGAACATTTTGTAAATATGACGGCTGCAGTTTGTGTTTGCAAGAGGAACATTTTGTAAATATGACGGCTGCAGTTTGTGTTTGCAAGAGGAACATTTTGTAAATATGACGGCTGCAGTTTGTGTTTGCAAGGGGAACATTTTGTAAATATGACGGCTGCAGTTTGTGTGTTTGCAAGGGGAACATTTTGTAAATATGACGGCTGCAGTTTGTGTTTGCAAGGGGAACATTTTGTACATATGACGGCTGCAGTTTGTGTTTGCAAGAGGAACATTTTGTAAATATGACGGCTGCAGTTTGTGTGTTTGCAAGGGGAACATTTTGTAAATATGACGGCTGCAGTTTGTGTTTGCAAGGGGAATATTTTGTACATATGACGGCTGCAGTTTGTGTTTGCAAGAGGAACATTTTGTAAATATGACGGCTGCAGTTTGTGTTTGCAAGAGGAACATTTTGTAAATATGACGGCTGCAGTTTGTGTTAACCAGAGGAACATTTTGTAAATATGACGGCTGCAGTTTGTGTTTGCAAGAGGAACACTTTGTAAATATGACGGCTGCAGTTTGTGTTTGCAAGGGGAACACTTTGTACATATGACGGCTGCAGTTTGTGTTTGCAAGAGGAACATTTTGTACATATGACGGCTGCAGTTTGTGTTTGCAAGAGGAACATTTTGTACATATGACGGCTGCAGTTTGTGTTTGCAAGAGGAACATTTTGTACATATGACGGCTGCAGTTTGTGTTTGCAAGAGGAACATTTTGTACATATGACGGCTGCAGTTTGTGTTTGCAAGAGGAACACTTTGTACATATAACGGCTGCAGTTTGTGTTTGCAAGAGGAACATTTTGTACATATGACGGCTGCAGTTTGTGTTTGCAAGAGGAACATTTTGTACATATAACGGCTGCAGTTTGTGTATGCAAGGGGAACACTTTGTACATATGACGGCTGCAGTTTGTGTTTGCAAGATGAACACTTTGTACATATGACGGCTGCAGTTTGTGTTTGCAAGAGGAACACTTTGTACATATGACGGCTGCAGTTTGTGTTTGCAAGGGGAACATTTTGTACATATGACGGCTGCAGTTTGTGTTTGCAAGGGGAACATTTTGTAAATATGACGGCTGCAGGTTGTGTTTGCAAGGGGAACACTTTGTACATATGACGGCTGCAGTTTGTGTTTGCAAGAGGAACACTTTGTACATATGACGGCTGCAGTTTGTGTTTGCAAGGGGAACACTTTGTACATATGACGGCTGCAGTTTGTGTTTGCAAGGGGAACACTTTGTACATATGACGGCTGCAGTTTGTGTATGCAAGGGGAACACTTTGTACATATGACGGCTGCAGTTTGTGTATGCAAGGGGAACACTTTGTACATATGACGGCTGCAGTTTGTGTTTGCAAGAGGAACACTTTGTACATATGACGGCTGCAGTTTGTGTATGCAAGGGGAACACTTTGTACATATAACGGCTGCAGTTTGTGTTTGCAAGGGGAACACTTTGTACATATGACGGCTGCAGTTTGTGTTTGCAAGAGGAACACTTTGTACATATGACGGCTGCAGTTTGTGTTTGCAAGGGGAACACTTTGTACATATAACGGCTGCAGTTTGTGTTTGCAAGGGGAACACTTTGTACATATAACGGCTGCAGTTTGTGTATGCAAGGGGAACACTTTGTACATATGACGGCTGCAGTTTGTGTATGCAAGGGGAACACTTTGTACATATGACGGCTGCAGTTTGTGTTTGCAAGAGGAACACTTTGTACATATGACGGCTGCAGTTTGTATATGCAAGGGGAACACTTTGTACATATAACGGCTGCAGTTTGTGTTTGCAAGGGGAACACTTTGTACATATGACGGCTGCAATGAATGTTTGCTTAAGATGCACGACAGGAGATTTATCAAATACAACACAACAACACGCAAAATAACACAAATAACCAACGATCAAATACTTCAAATTTGAAGAAATGTTTTACTCACAGACACATTAATGTTTGCGAGTCAATGAAGGCTCTGCCTCTACGATGCCTCGACAGAGTGGAGACAAACACGAACTCTCTCATCAACGTGTACCTTATGAATGTCTACAACTTATGTTATTGTAATATGATAGGTTACTTCAGTTTATGGCATCAAGAACATGTTTGTTACTGACGTGCAGTTTGCGTGTTTTAACGTGTTTATTTATTTACTTTTGATATGTTTTCTACCTCAGACGAGCTCAGATTGTTTAACATTTCGTGATCTGCGTAGTTAATATAACATTTAAATAAGGAAACAGAAAACATAATGTTTGATTGTATCAGTGACTGTTATATATGGTAGATCTTAACTGCATTCAATAAAAAGAAAACTGTCATACTAACATGGCGAGCAACACAGGACTTTTTGATAAATGTTGTTACAAGAACTAAAATTTATTTTTACTAATATTTTAGAAACAGATAAGATACATGTGTGTCTATAGTTTCTTCTTGCAGAGTTTACTATACTGTAAGAATAGAAATGCAATTTAAATGTTAAATCACTCCAAACATTGTTTATTTCTAAAGAATAGCAGCGAACGTTTCAGTGCTTTTCACTAAGAGATTGTGCGTCATTACTGCATCTCCTGTAAAGGTACATACAAAGGGACACACCGTCATGGGAGACTGGACAAAGGGACACACCATCATGGGAGAATGGACAAAGGGACACACCATCATGGGAGAATGGACAAAGGGACACACCATCATGGGAGAATGGACAAATCGACACACCATCATGGGATAATGGACAAAGGGACACACCATCATGGGGGAATGTACAAAGGGACACACCATCATGGGAGAATGATCAAAGGGACACACCATCATGGAAGAATGGACAAAGGAACACACCATCATGGGAGAATGGACAAAGGGACACACCATCATGGGAGAATGGACAAAGGGACACACCATCATGGGAGAATGGACACACCATTATGGGAGAAAGGACAAAGGGACACACCATTATGGGAGAATGGACACAGGGATACACCATCATGGGAGAATGGACAAGATACAAACATTTTAGGATAATGGACACAGGGATACACCATCATGGGATAATGGACAAAGATACAAACATTTTAGGATAATGGACACAGGGATACACCATCATGGGATAATGGACAACGATACAAACATTTTAGATAAAGGACACAGGGATACACCATCATGGGATAATGGACAAAGATACAAACATTTTAGGATAATGGACACAGGGATACACCATCATGGGATAATGGACAAAGATACAAACATTTTAGGATAATGGACACAGGGATACACCATCATGGGATAATGGACAAAGATACAAACATTTTAGGATAATGGACACAGGGATACACCATCATGGGATAATGGACAAAGATACAAACATTTTAGGATAATGGACACAGGGATACACCATCATGGGATAATGGACAAAGATACAAACATTTTAGGATAATGGACACAGGGATACACCATCATGGGATAATGGACAATGATACAAACATTTTGGATAATGGACACAGGGATACACCATCATGAGATAATGGACAAAGATACAAACAATTTAGGATAATGGTCAAAGGGACACTACATTTAACGAACAAGGAGGGACATATTGGAGAATGGTCAACGTAATCGTTGTCAGATGCAGTATGCAATGCCGTTCTGCCAACACTACTGTGTCTATAATAGTTTGACATTTATTGTCAAGAAGACGGAAAATGTTACAATGTTCCTTGTATTATACTGCGTATTATTGACCAGTGACTAAAGTATCTTACTTAGGTCAATAAATGAATGCATTGTGTTTACTAGAACGTACAAGAGAGAGAATACGTAGTAGTTGTAGTATGACATTCGAAGTCATGTTTAGTGCGGCAAATGTGTGTCTACACCGACCTAATACCGGCTGACCTTTCTGTCTACCACGACGAACACACTCTATATTTTAGCTCAATTTTCTACTAGCTATACACGTAGGTTTTCATAGACTATTGTACATAATTTACTGCTCGTTTGGAGAAAATACTTTTTAATTCGCTGTATGTGAATGGTCATAATTTTGTTAATAGTTTCTTATACATAGGATTCCATCAATAAATGCACTAATGTACATAACGACAGTCCGTCATTATGTATGATAAATATGTAAATTCTTATAAGAAAGTCGTGACGTCATAGAATCGAATGACTTCTCCGAAAACTAATATTTCCTGGTTGTGCTTGTGTACACATGTACATGCAATTAAAATATGCATTAACAAGAACGTGAGTGAATACGTGTGTTTCCCTGCATTACATTGGCTAGCTGACGTATTTTATTCATGTTGATAAGACAATATGTTACATATTTAATGCATTCATACCATGTTGCAACAACATATTTATTTTTACTATTACCGTAATTACAATTTTGTAAAAACTCTCTTTAAAAACTGATCAAAGTAACTTTTATCAGTGAAAGTATATCCGCACATATCTACAAGGTATTTCACTATCAACTGACTCCTCTGCTCGGTACAAAATACTTGTTTGTAACACCAATATTTCACCATATAATACCACATTGTATGTACATGCTTCTAGATTTCTATTCTTCTTACTAGATAGTTTATAAATATAGTACGGGGCTCTTTTTTATTATAAAAAATATATTATGAACAATCAGTACTATTCATATGTGTACAACTTGACTACAACACCACGTTACTGTTATATGGAATACTTAGCTGTTACAACTATGACATTGTCTGACAGGTTTTACAACTGTGACATTATCTGACAGGTGTTACAACTGTGACATTATCTGACAGATTTTACAACTGTAACATTATCTGACAGGTGTTACAACTGTGACATTATCTGACAGGTTTTACAACTGTGACATTATCTGACAGGTGTTACAACTGTGACATTATCTGACAGGTTTTACAACTGTGACATTATCTGACAGGTGTTACAACTGTGACATTATCTGTCAGGTGTTACAACTGTGACATTATCTGACAGGTGTTACAACTGTGACATTATCTGACAGGTGTTACAACTGTTACATTATCTGACAGGTGTTACAACTGTGACAGTATCTGTCAGGTGTTACAACTGTGACATTATCTGTCAGGTGTTACAACTGTGACATTATCTGACAGGTTTTACAACTGTGACTTTATCTGACAGGTGTTACAACTGTGACATTATCTGTCAGGTGTTACAACTGTGACATTATCTGTCAGGTGTTACAACTGTGACATTATCTGTCAGGTGTTACAACTGTGACATTATCTGACAGGTGTTACAACTGTGACATTATCTGTCAGGTGTTACCGTGTGCTGTGATTCAAGAGTTAGTGCAATCATTGTTAACTGTGCGGGGTATTTGAACAAAGTCTGACAGTGTGTTTACGACATGCGCTAGCCGGACGAGCTACAAATCACTCGGATAAGCTTCACTATGTGTGTGATGTCAACAGACAACTTATTCAGAAACACATCACAACATTGTTTCCAATAGACAAGTTATACCAATAAACAGCATCATCAACAGTATAGAATAAATAGTAAAAAAAACATGCAATTTAAAAATCTCAGCGCTAATTCCGTGGGATGGATGTGTTGTTTTACATGTGTACTGGAAATGTTCTGTTCTCTTTAGAATAACTTACGTTTTTTATGTATCAAAATTTGCATTTTTATTATGCAAACCAGAGGTACTGAATAATGCTATTGGCATATTTATTGGAACAAATGTTTTAGAACGAACGTTTTGTTTTTGAAAGAGAGATTAGATTGTTACAGGGAACGCCACATACATAAGGCAAAGCCTCCCCACACAGGCCCTGGGAAAACAACAGTCCACAAACCATAAGGCACTGGGGAGGTGCAAGGGTAAACTTGAATGGGAATATGGATGTAAGGAATGGTCTAGCCAACTTTTTGAAGGCGTAATGAAAGGAGTACAATGTATGTTTGTATACTTTACCAACAATGTGGAGAGGACCATAGCGTTAAACGTCTTGCTGTTTATTGTGTCACCACAACTTGTCAAACTGTATGCTGCTATGTATGTGTGTATACTTTACCAACAATGTGGAGAGGACCATAGCGTTAAACGTCTTGCTGTTTATTGGGTCTCCACAACTTGTCAAACTGTATGCTGCTAGTTGATAAATTCCTTGTTGTATGACTATGTTAGAATACATGTCCTTTATAAACTATATTTGTGTTTCGCCCTAATAGTGGTCAAATGTTGTTTTGCTGTGATGAACAATAAATAACAAAAAGCACAAGACGTTATGTCTATATCAGGTTGTCTGCTATACATTTACATAGTTTTTGATCAGCAGAAATATCACTGTTTTTTCTTCGTTTTTTGTCAATAACTGAAGTTTAATGTCGTTGTTGTGTTACTTTCCTTGAATGTCAGACATCTATATCTAACTCATATATAAGGTATGTCTGTACCTTAATCAATGAGTCTATGATGTTGATGTGTTACTTTCCTTGGATGTCAGACATCTATATCTAACTCATATATAAGGTATGTCTGTACCTTAATCAATGAGTCTATGATGTTGTATAAGGATAAAGTCCAGTCAATCTACGGAAAAAACACCCTTAACCTCAAAAAAATTGCGAAAGAAATGACAATTAAATTTTCGTGTTTTGTAATCTATATCTGATAATATATCCAGAATATACAAAAATCATTTAGGACATTTAATACAGTCAAATAAATGTATTATCTAGAACAAATACTTGGTTTACAAACTAGACTCGACACTTCTATATTGTTTATTGATTGTTGTAACGATGCATCGTACGTGACTGTAGGAATCTCGACACATTGTTGGTGATTAGTTCTGATGTTGGAAATAATGTTGGAGTAACGAGGTATATCCCAACACTTGCTTGATGCACACACATTTTATCTCCAGCTATTACCAAGCTTACATCAAATGTATGAATATTAAACAGACATAATTACTTTGAAAAGTTAAATACCTTTACTGTTTAAGTGTCGATAATTGTTTCCTATTTCATAACAGCAATTGCGTTGTTACTGCAATCAGTTTGTGTATTATGATAAAGATTTATCTAGTTATATACACATATCAATAGGAAGGGAACAACGATTAACGGCAAGAAACAAGATAGTGAGAATTACTCCTAAAATAACCACAGCAATGGGAATGACTCTTTAACGACCGTATAGAGTTCAACAACTGAGCTGTTTTTGTTCGAACATTCATAGTTGGTGTCATTGATTTGATCAGACAATGTATTAAATTCCGGTTACAACTGAAGTTTGTAATGATTTCATTCCATCTTGGTGTTTTCTTTGTTTCTCACTTGCAGTGTTTAACTGTGAGAAAATGTCTTGAATACTGTAATTATTGCTGTTACACGAATTTATTACGACTGGGAAACAACACAATTTATTGGCTCTGAAATAAATTTATAATTCTTTGATGATCATAAAAAGTGGTATAAACTCTCTCAAAACTGTCGAAGCAATTCCAACATTGCGTTTAATGCACAATTTGGAGCATTTTACAAAATTATATATCCATCAAAGTTTTTGTCTAAAGTAACAAAACCAACACAAATGTTTTAATATTCAGTGTAATATGTGCTTGTCAATAATGACCTATCTTTATGCTTGGTGTCGATTTCTATTCAATAACCTGGTGTTCATTTACCATTCACTATCCACACTAGCTTATAACCAAATAATAGGGATAGGGGAGATGTACGATGTTGCCGGGAATGTCACACACACAATGCCTCCCCATACATATCTCAGGGAAACATTAGCCTATGTAGCATTAGGGATAGAGGAGATGTAAGAAGTTACAGGGAACGCCACACACACAATGCCTCCCCTTACATATCTCAGGGAAACATAAGCGTATGTAGCATTAGGGATAGAGGAGATGTAAGAAGTTACAGGGAACGCCACACACACAATGCCTCCCCTTACATATCTCAGGGAAACATTAGCGTATGTAGCATTAGGGATAGGGGAGATGTACGATGTTGCCGGGAATGTCACACACACAATGTCTCCCCTTACATATCTCAGGGAAACATTAGCCTATGTAACATTAGGGATAGAGGAGATGTTAGAAGTTACAGGGAACGCCACACACACAATGCCTCCCCTTACATATCTCAGGGAAACATTAGCGTATGTAGCATTAGGGATAGGGGAGATGTACGATGTTGCCGGGAATGTCACACACACAATGTCTCCCCTTACATATCTCAGGGAAACATTAGACTATGTAGCATTAGGGATAGAGGAGATGTAAGATGTTACAGGGAACGCCTCACAAACAATGCCTCCCCTTACATATCTCAGGGAAACATTAGCCTATGTAGCATTAGGGATAGAGGATGTGTAAGATGTTACAGGGAACGCCACACACACAATGCCTCCCCTTACATATCTCAGGGAAACATTAGCCTATGTAGCATTAGGGATAGAGGAGGTGTAAGATGTTACAGGGAACGCCACACACACAATGCCTCCCCTTACATATCTCAGGGAAACATTAGCCTATGTAGCATTAGGGATAGAGGAGATGTAAGATATTACAGGGAACGACACACACACAATGCCTCCCCTTACATATCTCAGGGAAACATTAGCCTATGTAGCATTAGGGATAGAGGAGATGTAAGATGTTACAGGGAACACCACACACACAATGCCCCCCCCCCCCCCCCTACATACCTCAGGGAAACATAAGCGTATGTAGCATTAGGGATAGGGGAGATGTAAGATGTTACAGGGAACGCCACACACACAATGCCTCCCCTTACATACCTCAGGGAAACATTAGCCTATGTAGCATTAGGGATAGAGGAAATGTAAGATGTTACAGTGAACGCCACACACACAATGCCCCCCCCCCCTACATACCTCAGGGAAACATTAGCCTATGTAGCATTAGGGATAGAGGAGATGTAAGATGTTACAGGGATCACCACACACACAGTGCCTCCCCTTACATATCTCAGGGAAACATTAGCGTATGTAGCATTAGGGATAGAGGAGATGTAAGATGTTACAGGGAACGCCTCACACACAATGCCTCCCCTTACATATCTCAGGGAAACATTAGCCTATGTAGCATTAGGGATAGTGGAGATGTAAGATGTTACAGGGAACGCCACACACACAATGCCTCCCCTTACATATCTCAGGTAAACATTAGCCTATGTAGCATTAGGGATAGTGGAGATGTAAGATGTTACAGGGAACGCCACACACACAATGCCTCCCCTTACATATCTCAGGGAAACATTAGCATATGTAGCATTAGGGATAGAGGAGATGTAAGAAGTTACAGGGAACGCCACACACACAATGCCTCCCCTTACATATCTCAGGGAAACATTAGCCTATGTAGCATTAGGGATAGAGGAGATGTTAGATGTTACAGGGAACGCCACACACACAATGCCTCCCCTTACATATCTCAGGGAAACATTAGCCTATGTAACATTAGGGATAGGGGAGATGTACGATGTTGCCGGGAACGCCACACACACAATGCCTCCCCTTACATATCTCAGGGAAACATTAGCCTATGTAGCATTAGGGATAGGGGAGATGTAAGATATTACAGGGAACGACACACACACAATGCCTCCCCTTACATATCTGAGGGAAACATTAGCGTATGTAGCATTAGGGATAGAGGAGATGTAAGAAGTTACAGGGAACGCCACACACACAATGCCTCCCCTTACATATCTCAGGGAAACATTAGCCTATGTAGCATTAGGGATAGAGGAGATGTAAGATGTTACAGGGAACGCCACACACTCAATGCCTCCCCTTACATATCTCAGGGAAACATTAGCCTATGTAGCATTAGGGATAGAGGAGATGTAAGATGTTACAGGGAACACCACACACACAATGCCCCCCCCCCTACATACCTCAGGGAAACATAAGCGTATGTAGCATTAGGGATAGGGGAGATGTAAGATGTTACAGGGAACGCCACACACACAATGCCTCCCCTTACATACCTCAGGGAAACATTAGCCTATGTAGCATTAGGGATAGAGGAAATGTAAGATGTTACAGTGAACGCCACACACACAATGCCCCCCCCCCCCCTACATACCTCAGGGAAACATTAGCCTATGTAGCATTAGGGATAGAGGAGATGTAAGATGTTACAGGGATCACCACACACACAGTGCCTCCCCTTACATATCTCAGGGAAACATTAGCGTATGTAGCATTAGGGATAGAGGAGATGTAAGATGTTACAGGGAACGCCTCACACACAATGCCTCCCCTTACATATCTCAGGGAAACATTAGCCTATGTAGCATTAGGGATAGTGGAGATGTAAGATGTTACAGGGAACGCCACACACACAATGCCTCCCCTTACATATCTCAGGTAAACATTAGCCTATGTAGCATTAGGGATAGTGGAGATGTAAGATGTTACAGGGAACGCCACACACACAATGCCTCCCCTTACATATCTCAGGGAAACATTAGCATATGTAGCATTAGGGATAGAGGAGATGTAAGAAGTTACAGGGAACGCCACACACACAATGCCTCCCCTTACATATCTCAGGGAAACATTAGCCTATGTAGCATTAGGGATAGTGGAGATGTAAGATGTTACAGGGAACGCCACACACACAATGCCTCCCCTTACATATCTCAGGTAAACATTAGCCTATGTAGCATTAGGGATAGTGGAGATGTAAGATGTTACAGGGAACGCCACACACACAATGCCTCCCCTTACATATCTCAGGGAAACATTAGCATATGTAGCATTAGGGATAGAGGAGATGTAAGAAGTTACAGGGAACGCCACACACACAATGCCTCCCCTAACATATCTCAGGGAAACATTAGCCTATGTAGCATTAGGGATAGAGGAGATGTAAGAAGTTACAGGGAACGCCACACACACAATGCCTCCCCTTACATATCTCAGGGAAACATTAGCCTATGTAGCATTAGGGATAGAGGAGATGTAAGAAGTTACAGGGAACGCCACACACACAATGCCTCCCCTTACATATCTCAGGGAAACATAAGCCTATGTAGCATTATGGATAGAGGAGATGTAAGATGTTACAGGGAACGCCACACACACAATGCCTCCCCTTACATACCTCAGGGAAACATTAGCCTATGTAGCATTAGGGATAGAGGAGATGTTAGATGTTACAGGGAACGCCACACACACAATGCCTCCCCTTACATATCTCAGGGAAACATTAGCCTATGTAGCATTAGGGATAGAGGAGATGTAAGAAGTTACAGGGAACGCCACACACACAGTGCCTCCCCTTACATATCTCAGGGAAACATTAGCCTGTGTAGCATTAGGGATAGAGGAGATGTTAGATGTTACAGGGAACGCCACACACACAATGCCTCCCCTTACATATCTCAGGGAAACATTAGCCTATGTAGCATTAGGGATAAAGGAGATGTTAGATGTTACAGGGAACGTCACACACACAATGTCTCCGCTTACATATCTCAGGGAAACATTAGCCTATGTAGCATTAGGGATAGAGGAGATGTTAGATGTTACAGGGAACGCCACACACACAATGTCTCCCATTACATATCTCAGGGAAACATTAGCCTATGTAGCATTAGGGATAGGGGAGATGTAAGATCTTACAGGGATCACCACACACACAATGCCTCCCCTTACATATCTCAGGGAAACATTAGCCTATGTAGCATTAGGGATAGAGGAGATGTAAGATGTTACAGGGAACGCCACACACACAATGCCTCCCCTTACATATCTCAGGGAAACATTAGCCTATGTAGCATTAGGGATAGGGGAGATGTAAGATGTTACAGGGAACGCCACACACACAATGCCTCCCCTTACATATCTGAGGGAAACATTAGCCTATGTAGCATTAGGGATAGAGGAGATGTTAGATGTTACAGGGATCACCACACACACAATGCCTCCCCTTACACATATGAGGGAAACATTAGCCTATGTAGCATTAGGGATAGAGGAGATGTAAGAAGTTACAGGGAACGCCACACACACAATACCTCCCCTTACATATCTGAGGGAAACATTAGCGTATGTAGCATTAGGGATAGAGGAGATGTAAGATCTAACAGGGAACGCCACACACACAATGCCTCCCCTTACATATCACAGGGAAACATTAGCCTATAAAACATTAGGGATAGAGGAGATGTAAGCTGTTACAGGGAACGCCACACACACAGTGCCTCCCCTTACATATCTCAGGGAATCATTAGCCTATGTAGCATTAGGGATAGATGAGATGTAAGAAGTTACAGGAAACGCCACACACACAGTGCCTCCCCTTACATATCTCAGGGAAACATTAGCCTATGTAGCATTAGGGATAGAGGAGATGTAAGATGTTACAGGGAACGCCACACACACAGTGCCTCCCCATACATATCTCAGGGAAACATTAGACTATGTAGCATTAGGGATAGGGGAGATGTAAGATGTTACAGGGAACGCCACACACACAGTGCCTCCCCATACATATCTCAGGGAAACATTAGACTATGTAGCATTAGGGATAGGCGTGATGTAAGATGTTACAGGGAACGCCACACACACAATGCCTCCCCATACATATCTCAGGGAAACATTAGACTATGTAGCATTAGGGATAGAGGAGATGTAAGATGTTACAGGGAACGCCACACACACAGTGCCTCCCCTTACATATCTCAGGGAAACATTAGCCTATAAAACATTAGGGATAGGTGAGATGTAAGATGTTACAGGGAACGCCACACACACAATGCCTCCCCTTACATATCTCAGGGAAACATTAGCGTATGTAGCATTAGGGATAGGGGAGATGTAAGATCTAACAGGGAACGCCATACACACAATGCCTCCCCTTACATATCTCAGGGAAACATTAGCCTATAAAACATTAGGGATAGAGGAGATGTAAGATGTTACAGGGAACGCCACACACACAATGCCTCCCCTTACATATCTCAGGGAAACATTAGCCTATGTAGCATTGGGATAGGGGAGATGTAAGATGTTACAGGGAACGTCACACACACAATGCCTCCCCATACATATCTCAGGGAAACATTAGCCTATGTAGCATTAGGGATAGGGGAGATGTAAGATGTTACAGGGAACGCCACACACACAATGCCTCCCCTTACATATCTCAGGGAAACATTAGCGTATGTAGCATTAGGGATAACGGAGATATAAGAAGTTACAGGGATCGCCACACACACAATGCCTCCCCATACATATCTCAGGGAAACATTAGCCTATGTAGCATTATGGATAACTGAGATGTAAGAAGTTACAGGGATCGCCACACACACAATGCCTCCCCTTACATATCTCAGGGAAACATTAGCCTATGTAGCATTAGGGATAACTGAGATGTAAGAAGTTACAGGGATCGCCACACACACAATGCCTCCCCTTACATATCTCAGGGAAACATTAGTCTATGTAGCATTAGGGATAGAGGAGATGTAAGATGTTACAGGGAACACCACACACACAATGCATCCCCTTACATATCTCAGGGAAACATTAGTCTATGTAGCATTAGGGATAGAGGAGATGTAAGAAGTTACAGGGATCGCCACACACACAATGTCTCCCCTTACATATCTCAGGGAAACACTAGACTATGTAGCATTAGGGATAGAGGAGATGTAAGATGTTACAGGGATCACCACACACACAATGCCTCCCCTTACATATCTGAGGGAAACATTAGACTATGTAACATTAGGGATAGAGGAGATGTAAGATGTTACAGGGAACGCCACACACACAATGCCTCCCCTTACATATCTCAGGGAAACATTAGCCTATGTAGCATTAAGGATAGGGGAGATGTAAGATCTTACAGGGATCACCACACACACAGTGCCTCCCCTTACATATCTCAGGGAAACATCAGACTATGTAACATTAGGGATAGGGGAGATGTAAGATGTTACAGGGATCACCACACACACAATGCCTCCCCTTACATATCTCAGGGAAACATTAGACTATGTAACATTAGGGATAGAGGAGATGTAAGATGTTAAAGGGAACGCCACACACACAATGCCTCCCCTAATATCTCAAGGGAACATTAGACTATGTAACATTAGGGATAACGGAGATGTAAGAAGTTACAGGGATCGCCACACACACAATGCCTCCCCTTACATATCTCAGGGAAACATTAGCCTATGTAGCATTAGGGATAACGGAGATGTAAGAAGTTACAGGGAACGCCACACACACAATGCCTCCCCTTACATATCTGAGGGAAACATTAGCCTATGTAGCATTAGGGATAGATGAGATGTAAGATGTTACAGGGAACGCCACACACACAATGCCTCCCCTTACATATCTCAGGGAAACATTAGCCTATGTAGCATTAGGGATAGAGGAGATGTAATACTAGTATGTTACAGGG
Organism: Mactromeris polynyma; assembly: GCA_032209605.1. Taxonomy (NCBI): domain Eukaryota; kingdom Metazoa; phylum Mollusca; class Bivalvia; order Venerida; family Mactridae; genus Mactromeris; species Mactromeris polynyma. The sequence goes on from JASFXZ010000006.1 coordinate 199,285, forward strand.
AACGCCACGCACACAGTGCCTCCCCTTACATATCTCAGGGAAACAATAGCCTATGTAGCATTAGGGATAGATGAGATGTAAGATGTTACAGGGAACGCCACACACACAATGCCTCCCCTTACATATCTCAGGGAAACATTAGCCTGTGTAGCATTAGGGATAGGGGAGATGTAAGATGTTACAGGGAACGCCACACACACAATGCCTCCCCTTACATATCTCAGGGAAACATTAGCGTATGTAGCATTAGGGATAGGGGAGATGTAAGATGTTACAGGGAACGCCACACACACAATGCCTCCCCTTACATATCTCAGGGAAACATTAGCCTGTGTAGCATTAGGGATAGGGGAGATGTAAGATGTTACAGGGAACGCCACACACACAATGCCTCCCCTTACATATCTCAGGGAAACATTAGCCTGTGTAGCATTAGGGATAGGGGAGATGTAAGATGTTACAGGGAACGCCACACACACAATGCCTCCCCTTACATATCTCAGGGAAACATTAGCGTATGTAGCATTAGGGATAGGGGAGATGTAAGATGTTACAGGGAACGCCACACACACAATGCCTCCCCTTACATATCTCAGGGAAACATTAGCGTATGTAGCATTAGGGATAGGGGAGATGTAAGATGTTACAGGGAACGCCACACACACAATGCCTCCCCTTACATATCTCAGGGAAACATTAGCGTATGTAGCATTAGGGATAGGGGAGATGTAAGATGTTACAGGGAACGCCACACACACAATGCCTCCCCTTACATATCTCAGGGAAACATTAGCCTATGTAGCATTAGGGATAGATGAGATGTAAGATGTTACAGGGAACGCCACGCACACAGTGCCTCCCCTTACATATATCAGGGAAACATTAGACTAGGTAGCATTAGGGATAGGGGAGATGTAGGGGCAAACATCTATAGGAATTGGGAAGTAAGGGATTGTTTGGCTGACTATTAAAACAACCACGGAGAGTTTAAGGGGACAGCAAGGGGGTGGATTGAATGGATGAAGTACACATCAGGACAAGCTAAGAAACCCACTGGCCACGGACCGAAATGGGAGAGAAAAGAACACGAATATTATATCAAATCAAGGTAGTGCAAGTGCTGCAATATAATGACTGTATAAAGGTACATAAAACTATGCAATACCATTGTCGTTATTCTGTAATCTATAGGTCAACTTTAATCATTTTCGGTACAATTACTATAACGCTTCTTTAAGTTTTTAATCGGCCAAGAAACAATTAGCCACGAAGAAAATTTGGTTTCTTTTTACAAACCATTTCCTTCACGTGTTATTGTATCTAAACTTTGCTGACAGCGTAATAATACCGTCTTGTGTTAAACATTATGTTGTCTAATGTATACTTGAGAACGGCAGTTGTATCAAACATCGCGGAGTGATTAGCCAATAAAAACACGTTTCGCAAAATGTTGACCAATAGGCATAATGTACACATAAAACGTATTCTCAACTTATTTTGAATCGACAGTACTTAGTTTCAATGTATAACTGTCTAGGAAACAAAAGTACACGGTAATATTGTCTTTCAGTGTTTGTTTCGATTATAGGTTGAATGTCGTACACTAAGATAGACAATGACTTCAACCATGATAACAGTTGCCAACATTATCCGACATATATACTAACCCGTAAATGGTTGGCACGGAAATATAAACAAGTTTGATATATATAATAAATTTTCAATACACGAGATTGCCCATTGCTCTTACCCATTCATAGGGTCTTAAAATTGATATAATGTTGTATATTTTACAGAGCACAGGTGGAAAGACAAGGACATATAGGACGAGAATCAACTTTGACATGTATTCTTTAATCCGTTTTGAACATTGAAACTTATTATATACAAACTAAATATACTGGATGGAGACAAAGGTTAAAAGTGTTGGTATTCATGTATATTAATTTTGTAAATAAAACATTATACTGGCGAAATGTAGTTTATATTCTGTGCAATACATATTTGGTGAAAATTTAAAAAAAAACCAAGATGGTGATTCAATTCAGTTTTGTAACATTACAACAATCGTTATTCTATTTGAAGCATTATTACGTACTTTAAAATGATACATCCAATTGTGTTCGACAAATAAGGTATAACAAGGCCAATCAGAGCGGAGATATATTAGGTAGATTATGTGACAAGATAAATGTGTTTCCTTGTCCTCTTCAATCCAGACAATCATATATTGACACAATAGTTCTACACCCACAGAAACAATCACGCTACAAACGACATGATATTATCACAGTAAATTACATTTACTCCCAACAACATTTTGAAACAAGCAAACACATTAAGATGTTATTGACTTAGTTATTTACTTAGCTCAAGTTTTGTCGACTGGTGTTATAGAAATTGAAATTTAACAAAGATTAGTTTGTGAAATCTAGGGACAGTTGTAAGAAGTGTATAATGGAATGATTGGGTAATTCAGAGCTTTACTATAAGCCAAGTACACACATGTTCTGGTAAACATTTTTATAACCTTGTTAAGTCAAAATGTTCCTATTGCATTAATGATAAAAATCACAAACATTCTGTTTCTTAAACCAAATTTGTTACTAAGTAAGTATGTAAGTAAATGGTTTATTGCAGTGACATGTGTATCATAAGTGGGTCTATAAGTCACATTGAAATAAAGAAAGATAACTAAATAGATAATTATAACATACAATTAAAGTTTATTTCGTTCAGCAATGTCATTCGAAACAGTTTGGTAGCTCGTTGAAACGCATGTGTTTGTCATGATTAGAACAACAAATAGATATTATTTTTTTGTGTTTGAGACATGATCTATTTTGTAACAACGATAACTACTTGCAGTATTTATTGTATATTCGAAACATCACTTATATAATAATAAAAGAAAGAAGAAGTTGCTACATGGAACGCCACGTACACAAGACAATGCCTCTCCACACATAGTTTTGCTTACTGATTATCACCAGTAGATTATGAATACACCACACTGATTGAAGACGTCTAAGAACTGGCATCACAGTAACACTATACAATAAACATATCTTTGGTTGACCCTGTTATGACACATTATATTCAACCGGCTACGACTGCTTAACAAAATACACCCACATTGATGTTTGCCATTTCTTGTTGCTGCCTATGATTATATATAAACCCAGGGTAGTGAAAGCTAAGCAACACTTACGACGTGATTTCCTCAATCGTTATTTTGTACCAATTCTACCATCAGCCAACTTTCTGATTGATTTCCACTGGTCATTATAGGACTTGTGGTGTCAGATATAGTGTGAACTGTTTTGGAGTTCTGTAGAAAATCAAGACTGTCTATTTAATTTCATTATTAAGGAGATGTTTTAATCGACACTATGCATAATTGGCATTTCTACTTGAATAACAATAATTAATTCATTATCCTAAGACGGCATCGTAATATATATGTAAGTAACATATTGTGTGTCAGTCACAGACAAATGATTCGTTTTGGTATCAAAGAAATCTGCTCCAAATGCAAATGACGTAGAATAACAACTATATCAGAGAAGGGATCTAGAACTACAGCTTCATGTACTATATATTGGTACAATGTGTAGCTTTCTGTTGAAATAATGCTATAGAGACTTGATCATGTGATCAGCTATTGCAAAACGAGTTGATTTAAACAGTTCACTTAATGTCGGTTTATTTTATAGTAATATTCATTTATCAAAGAGTAAATGTGGAATCCGAGTCCATTTGAAGACAATTCACTGTGTAAGATACAGTTAGATAAAATATTAACGTTTTAATGTATCTGTTTCATTTTGAAAATGGCATTTACTGGTGATAATATCATATCGTTTTTAGCGTAATCGTTTTTGTTGGTGAAGATAGATTGTTTCAAATAATTATGTTTGATAGTTTGTGATTGTCTAGATTGAATAGGAAGCAGATACACTAGTAATACATTTATCTTGTCACCTAATCTACCTATGTGATTGTCTAGATTGAATAGGAAGCAGATACACTAGTAATACATTTATCTTGTCACCTAATCTACCTATGTGATTGTCTAGATTGAATAGGAGGCAGATACACTAGTAATACATTTATCTGGTCACCTAATCTACCTATGTGATTGTCTAGATTGAATAGGAAGCAGATACACTAGTAATACATTTATCTTGTCACCTAATCTACCTATGTGATTGTCTAGATTGAATAGGAGGCAGATACACTAGTAATACATTTATCTGGTCACCTAATCTACCTATGTGATTGTCTAGATTGAATAGGAAGCAGATACACTAGTAATACATTTATCTTGTCACCTAATCTACCTATGTGATTGTCTAGATTGAATAGGAGGCAGATACACTAGTAATACATTTATCTTGTCACCTAATCTATCTATGTGATTGTCTAGATTGAATAGGAAGCAGATACACTAGTTATACATTTATCTTGTCACCTAATCTACCTATGTGATTGTCTAGATTGAATAGGAAGCAGATACACTAGTAATACATTTATCTTGTCACCTAATCTACCTATGTGATTGTCTAGATTGAATAGGAGGCATATACACTAGTAATACATTTATCTGGTCACCTAATCTACCTATGTGATTATCTAGATTGAATAGGAAGCAGATACACTAGTAATACATTTATCTTGTCACCTAATCTACCTATGTGATTGTCTAGATTGAATAGGAGGCAGATACACTAGTAATACATTTATCTTGTCACCTAATCTACCTATGTGATTGTCTAGATTGAATAGGAGGCATATACACTAGTAATACATTTATCTTGTCACCTAATCTACCTATGTGATTGTCTAGATTGAATAGGAGGCATATACACTAGTAATACATTTATCTTGTCACCTAATCTACCTATGTGATTGTCTAGATTGAATAGGAGGCATATACACTAGTAATACATTTATCTTGTCACCTAATCTACCTATGTGATTGTCTAGATTGAATAGGAGGCATATACACTAGTAATACATTTATCTTGTCACCTAATCTACCTATGTGATTGTCTAGATTGAATAGGAGGCATATACACTAGTAATACATTTATCTTGTCACCTAATCTACCTATGTGATTGTCTAGATTGAATAGGAGGCAGATACACTAGTAATACATTTATCTGGTCACCTAATCTACCTATGTGATTGTCTAGATTGAATAGGAGGCATATACACTAGTAATACATTTATCTGGTCACCTAATCTACCTAGGAAGCAGATATACTAGTAATACATTTATCTGGTCACCTAATCTACCTATGTGATTGTCTAGATTGAATAGGAAGCAGATACACTAGTAATACATTTATCTTGTCACCTAATCTACCTAATATATTTCCGTTGTCATTGACTCTGTAATACGATATTGTACCAAACACAACTTGTCATCTTTTTTGTAAACGAAGATTATGAAAATATAATTGGCCGTTGTTGTGTGTGAAAATTGAAGAAAAGTAAAGTCTGAAATACAGGGTTAGGGTTAACCCTAACCCTGTATCCTATATACCACAGTCTTGTCTCCATCTTGTCTCTATAACTTGTGTTGTTTCCTATATACCAGAAGTGTTGGAGTCTTGTCTCCATCTTGTCTATATAACTTCTGTTGTTTCCTATATACCACAAGTTTTGGAGTCTTGTCTCCATCTTGCCTCAATAACTTGTGTTGTTTCCTATATACCACAAGTTTTGGAGCCTTGTGATGCTTCTGACATAATTCAATTTTGAAACTAATTCAGTTAATACTGTTGTTTAGAGCTGTAATACTATACCTGACAGAATAAACAGTATTTCTGTATACTCAATAAACGTGCCCGGCCATTGACTTAAATGTGTTAAGTGTCATGTAAATAATGTTGTAATAACCTTGTACAGTTTGTATTGTATGGGTTCTTTGTCTTGTCATTGCATGACCACAAGTGCTTACATACATACCAACAACATGATATCAATTTTCAAACGCCAACAGCAATATTGACGTACATAATACAGTATTTCCTTGTGCTGTTGGAGTGACTGTGTTCTTTGTGTACGACATTTGCTGCTCGACTTGATCAGTATTTTTAAAGTCATAATAATATCAAAGTTGGATGTTTAAACTAGCTGACCACTCCAGGATTCAAAACGATGTTGTTTATTCCACATGACATAGTAGATGTTGCTTGTGTTTGCAGTACAAAACGTAACTGGATATCCGCATTGACGTAATATTTCATATACTATGTTTATGTTCAATATAAGAATAATAACGAGTAGCTACAATATTAATATAAAAGTAAATAATATCATAAATGTGTCTGTTACATAACATTTAGTAAGCATTTGTAAGACAATTGTCTGCATCAGAACATACAGGCCAACATTATAGTCATAATAATGTAATTTTGGGGTTGATTTGTAGACAAAATGTTGCACTTTGCTGCAATATAGACATATCTTGGTTAAATCGAACGGATGACGCTGGTACCGAAAGGATAGTTCACGTAGAAAACATTCAAACATATGGTACAAATATCGCCGTTAAGCTATACTGAGTAATTATAATAATAAAATTATACTGTAGTTCCGTTTTATGCTCATTACATGTATGTGTCTCGTCCTTGTTTGGTCTTGCTGTGTGCCTTGTTCTGTGTGTGTATCTGTGGATGCCTTTGTGAATGAATCTGAGTAAGGATCTGTAGATGGATCTGTGTATGGATCTGTGTATTGATATGTGTATGAATCTGTGTATGGATATGTGTATAGATCTGTGTATGGATCTGTGTATTGATATGTGTATGAATATGTGTATGAATCTGTGTATGGATCTGTGTATAGATCTGTGTATGGATCTGTGTATGAATTATCTGTGTATGGATATGTGGATAGATCTATGGATGGATCTGTGTATGGATCTGTGGATGGATCTGAGTATAGATATGTGTATAGCTCTGTGTATGGTGTGAGTATGGATCTGTGTATGACAGTTTTGATTTGTGAATGGTGCATTCTCTGTTGTTTATTCTTTCTCTTTTAATTTTCAAAATCGGCAATATTGTTATCAGGCAATCAACATCAGTATCCAACACGATGTTATCTTATAATGAATGATTTCTCCAATGATTTTATTAGGTACTTGCTGTTACACTTTAAAATCAGAATGTTAATGACTTTACAATGAAACAATCAACCAATATGAACATAAAGATACCGTAACTGTTGATGGTGTACATTGTCCTTTATTGTCTCGTCTTTTAGATGTTTTTATTGACTCACGTGTTTTATCAAATCCATTAATGGTAAACAATTTTGTCATTGTATGTACTGCTATCATATTTCTAAGTTCATAAAAATGATTATGAATAAATTATCCCCTTTAACGACAATTCATATGTTAATAATAAAGTTTACTATCAAATATTTGCTACTAAGATCTTTGAAATGTTTGATGTTTATTATTATATTTGATATCAGACAGATATTATCTTACTGCTTATAATCATTGTTTATGATATTTTTTATGTCATTTTTCTTCTCCATAATAACATTTAAGTACATGAATTACTCACATATTATATATGTTCCCGAAAGCATTTGATATTAAACAGGCAATACAAAAACATCGTTAACGTTAATGTGTAGTGATGTATGCCACATAACATGGGTCACATCACTACAGGTATATACTGACACGGTAGATAAGTATCGGTGACAGAACCCTGATGTGACCCATGTTATGTGGCATACATCACTACATGTATATACTGACACGGTAGATAAGTATCGGTGACAGAACACTGATGTGACCCATGTTATGTGGCATACATCACTACATGTATATACTGACACGGTAGATAAGTATCGGTGACAGAACACTGATGTGACCCATGTTATGTGGCATACATCACTACAGGTATATACTGACACGGTAGATAAGTATCGGTGACAGAACACTGATGTGACCCATGTTATGTGGCGTACATCACTACATGTATATACTGACACGGTAGATAAGTATCGGTGACAGAACCCTGATGTGACCCATGTTATGTGGCGTACATCACTACAGGTATATACTGACACGGTAGATAAGTATCGGTGACAGAACCCTGATGTGACCCATGTTATGTGGCGTACATCACTACAGGTATATACTGACACGGTAGATAAGTATCGGTGACAGAACACTGATGTGACCCATGTTATGTGGCGTACATCACTACAGGTATATACTAACACGGTAGATAAGTATCGGTGACAGAACCCTGATGTGACCCATGTTATGTGGCGTACTTCACTACAGGTATATACTGACACGGAAGATAAGTATCGGTGACAGAACCCTGATGTGACCCATGTTATGTGGCGTACATCACTATAGGTAGATGTGGACACGGTAGATAAGTATCGGTGACAGAACACTGATGTGACCCATGTTATGTGGCGTACATCACTACAGGTAGATGTGGACACGGTAGATAAGTATCGGTGACAGAACCCTGATGTGACCCATGTTATGTGGCGTACATCACTACAGGTAGATGTGGACACGGTAGATAAGTATCGGTGACAGAACCCTGATGTGACCCATGTTATGTGGCATACATCACTACATGTATATACTGACACGGTAGATAAGTATCGGTGACATAGCGTGTTGTTGAACCAGCTGCTGAATGTAACACTGTGTTGAATAAGTTCTTTAAAATTGTCTGCTAGGTCAATGCAAGTATGCTTTAAATCCTTACAGACATTTCTTAGTTACGTGTTCTATAAATCAATTCAGAAATATAACGTTCGAGTCTGGGTCACCTTGTTACACACATATGAACTAAGTCAAACATGATACACGCATGTGATCCCGTTGTTCCTCGTTAGAAAGAGCAACAACAAAGATAACAGGTCCTCTATAAATGTATGCAAAAGTATTTGGTAACATACTTAGCTTGAAAGATGTGTAGGGCCCGGCCAAATGTGAATATAAATAAGATTATATAAGTATAAGACGCACAACAATCAAATTAATAATTCATATATTTGTATATATACTAAAGACTACAAATAAAAATTGAATAAAGAAGACAAGTCCAACAATAATCTTTGTAATTAATGAAATAACTGATGATATTATTTGATTACGATGAACATATGGTCCTATCTAGATACACGACGAGAGTGACAGCGAGACTGGTCTGTCTATTTCTTTATTCACATTCAATAAGTATGTTTCTCGTTCACCAGTATTTGTGTGTTTATTTATACTAATGTATTCGACTTGTTGTTTGGAAAGTGGTCGGTACGTGAAAGTACAGTGACTAGTCGGATTTTAAATGGATTATATATGTAAAATATTTCTTGCAATATTTGCTATCTATAGCCGTTGCTATTTACTGGTTAAACAGGAAAATCATGCACAATTGTCCAGGATATACCCAAAATGGTACTGGTAATACATCTACTGTCTGTCTATGTCCAGTATATACACAACATGATACTGGTAATACATCTACTGTCTATGTACAGTATATACACAACATGATACTGGTAATACATCTACTGTCTATGTCCAGTATATACACAACATGATACTGGTAATACATCTACTGTCTATGTCCAGTATATACACAACATGATACTGGTAATACATCTACTGTCTATGTCCAGTATATACACAACATGATACTGGTAATACATCTACTGTCTGTGTCAGGTATATACACAACATGATACTGGTAATACATCTACTGTCTGTGTCCAGTATATACACAACATGATACTGGTAATACATCTACTGTCTATGTCCGGTATATACACAACGTGATACTGGTAATACATCTACTGTCTGTGTCCAGTATATACACAACATGATACTGGTAATACATCTACTGTCTATGTCCAGTATATACACAACATGATACTGGTAATACATCTACTGTCTGTGTCCAGTATATACACAACATGATACTGGTAATACATCTACTGTCTGTGTCCAGTATATACACAACATGATACTGGTAATACATCTACTGTCTGTGTCCAGGATATATCCAAAATGATACTGGTAATACATCTACTGTCTATGTCCAGTATATACACAACATGATACTGGTAATACATCTACTGTCTATGTCCAGTATATACACAACATGATACTGGTAATACATCTACTGTCTGTCTATGTCCAGTATATACACAACATGATACTGGTAATACATCTACTGTCTATGTCCAGTATATACACAACATGATACTGGTAATACATCTACTGTCTAAGTCCAGTATATACACAACATGATACTGGTAATGCATCTACTGTCTGTGTCAAGTATATACACAACATGATACTGGTAACACATCTACTGTCTATATCCAGTATATACACAACATAATACTGGTAATACATCTACTGTCTGTCTATGTCCAGTATATACACAACATGATACTGGTAACATATCTACTGTCTGTCTATGTCCAGTATATACACAACATGATACTGGTAACACATCTACTGTCTGTCTATGTCCAGTATATACACAACATGATACTGGTAACACATCTACTGTCTGTCTATGTCCAGTATATACACAACATGATACTGGTAATACATCTACTGTCCGTCTATGTCCAGTATATACACAACATGATACTGGTAATACATCTACTGTCTTTGTCCAGTATATACACAACATGATACTGGTAATACATCTACTGTCTGTCTATGTCCAGTATATACACAACATGATACTGGTAACACATCTACTGTCTGTCTATGTCCAGTATATACACAACATGATACTGGTAATACATCTACTGTCTGTCTATGTCCAGTATATACACAACATGATACTGGTAACATATCTACTGTCTGTCTATGTCCAGTATATACACAACATGATACTGGTAACACATCTACTGTCTGTCTATGTCCAGTATATACACAACATGATACTGGTAACACATCTACTGTCTGTCTATGTCCAGTATATACACAACATGATACTGGTAATACATCTACTGTCTGTCTATGTCCACTATATACACAACATGATACTGGTAATACATCTACTGTCTATGTCCAGTATATACACAACATGATACTGGTAACACATCTACTGTCTGTCTATGTCCAGTATATACACAACATGATACTGGTAATACATCTACTGTCTGTCTATGTCCAGTATATACACAACATGATACTGGTAACACATCTACTGTCTGTCTATGTCCAGTATATACACAACATGATACTGGTAATACATCTACTGTCTGTCTATGTCCAGTATATACACAACATGATACTGGTAACACATCTACTGTCTGTCTATGTCCAGTATATACACAACATGATACTGGTAATACATCTACTGTCTGTCTATGTCCAGTATATACACAACATGATACTGGTAACACATCTACTGTCTGTCTATGTCCAGTATATACACAACATGATACTGGTAATACATCTACTGTATATGTCCAGTATATACACAACATGATACTGGTAATACATCTACTGTCTGTCTATGTCCAGTATATACACAACATGATACTGGTAATACATCTACTGTCTGTCTATGTCCAGGATATACACAACATGATACTGGTAATACATCTACTGTCTGTCTATGTCCAGTATATACACAACATGATACTGGTAACACATCTACTGTCTGTCTATGTCCAGTATATACACAACATGATACTGGTAATACATCTACTGTCTGTCTATGTCCAGTATATACACAACATGATACTGGTAATACATCTACTGTCTGTCTATGTCCAGTATATACACAACATGATACTGGTAATACATCTACTGTATATGTCCAGTATATACACAACATGATACTGGTAATACATCTACTGTCTATGTCCAGTATATACACAACATGATACTGGTAATACATCTACTGTCTATGTCCAGTATATACACAACATGATACTGGTAATACATCTACTGTCTGTCTATGTCCAGTATATACACAACATGATACTGGTAATACATCTACTGTCTATGTCCAGTATATACACAACATGATACTGGTAATACATCTACTGTCTATGTCCAGTATATACACAACATGATACTGGTAATACATCTACTGTCTGTCTATGTCCAGTATATACACAACATGATACTGGTAATACATCTACTGTCTGTCTATGTCCAGTATATACACAACATGATACTGGTAATACATCTACTGTCTGTCTATGTCCAGTATATACACAACATGATACTGGTAATACATCTACTGTCTGTCTATGTCCAGTATATACACAACATGATACTGGTAATACATCTACTGTCTATGTCCAGTATATACACAACATGATACTGGTAATACATCTACTGTCTATGTCCAGTATATACACAACATGATACTGGTAATACATCTACTGTCTATGTCCAGTATATACACAACATGATACTGGTAATACATCTACTGTCTATGTCCAGTATATACACAACATGATACTGGTAACATATCTACTGTCTGTCTATGTCCAGTATATACACAACATGATACTGGTAATACATCTACTGTCTGTCTATGTCCAGTATATACACAACATGATACTGGTAATACATCTACTGTCTATGTCCAGTATATACACAACATGATACTGGTAATACATCTACTGTCTATGTCCAGTATATACACAACATGATACTGGTAATACATCTACTGTCTGTCTATGTCCAGTATATACACAACATGATACTGGTAATACATCTACTGTCTGTCTATGTCCAGTATATACACAACATGATACTGGTAATACATCTACTGTCTGTCTATGTCCAGTATATACACAACATGATACTGGTAATACATCTACTGTCTGTCTATGTCCAGTATATACACAACATGATACTGGTAATACATCTACTGTCTGTCTATGTCCAGTATATACACAACATGATACTGGTAATACATCTACTGTCTGTCTATGTCCAGTATATACACAACATGATACTGGTAATACATCTACTGTCTATGTCCAGTATATACACAACATGATACTGGTAATACATCTACTGTCTATGTCCAGTATATACACAACATGATACTGGTAATACATCTACTGTCTATGTCCAGTATATACACAACATGATACTGGTAATACATCTACTGTCTGTCTATGTCCAGTATATACACAACATGATACTGGTAACATATCTACTGTCTGTCTATGTCCAGTATATACACAACATGATACTGGTAACACATCTACTGTCTGTCTATGTCCAGTATATACACAACATGATACTGGTAACACATCTACTGTCTGTCTATGTCCAGTATATACACAACATGATACTGGTAATACATCTACTGTCTGTCTATGTCCAGTATAAACACAACATGATACTGGTAACACATCTACTGTCTGTCTATGTCCAGTATATACACAACATGATACTGGTAATACATCTACTGTCTGTCTATGTCCAGTATATACACAACATGATACTGGTAACACATCTACTGTCTGTCTATGTCCAGTATATACACAACATGATACTGGTAATACATCTACTGTCTGTCTATGTCCAGTATATACACAACATGATACTGGTAACATATCTACTGTCTGTCTATGTCCAGTATATACACAACATGATACTGGTAACACATCTACTGTCTGTCTATGTCCAGTATATACACAACATGATACTGGTAACACATCTACTGTCTGTCTATGTCCAGTATATACACAACATGATACTGGTAATACATCTACTGTCTGTCTATGTCCAGTATATACACAACATGATACTGGTAATACATCTACTGCCTGTGTCCGGTATATACACAACATGATACTGGTAACACATCTACTGCCTTTGTCCAGTATATACACAACATGATACTGGTAATGCATCTACTGCCTGTGTCCAGTATATACACACCATGATACTGGTAACACATCTACTGTCTGTGTCCAGTATATACACAACATGATACTGGTAATACATCTACTGTCTGTGTCCAGTATATACACAACATGATACTGGTAATACATCTACTGTCTATATCCAGTATATACACAACATGGTACTGGTAATGCATCTACTGCCTGTGTCAAGTATATACACAACATGATACTGGTAACACATCTACTGTCTGTGTCCAGTATATACACAACATGATACTGGTAACACATCTACTGTCTGTGTCCAGTATATACACAACATGATACTGGTAATACATCTACTGTCTATATCCAGTATATACACAACATGATACTGGTAATACATCTACTGTCTGTGTCCAGTATATACACAACGTGATACTGGTAATACATCTACTGTCTATGTCCAGTATATACACAACATGATACTGGTAATACATCTACTGTCTATGTCCAGTATATACACAACATGATACTGGTAATACATCTACTGTCTATGTCCAGTATATACACAACATGATACTGGTAATACATCTACTGTCTGTGTCCAGTATATACACAACGTGATACTGGTAATACATCTACTGTCTGTGTCCAGTATATACACAACGTGATACTGGTAATACATCTACTGTCTATGTCCAGTATATACACAACATGATACTGGTAATACATCTACTGTCTATGTCCAGTATATACACAACATGATACTGGTAATACATCTACTGTCTATGTCCAGTATATACACAACATGATACTGGTAATGCATCTACTGCCTGTGTCCGGTATATACACAACATGATACTGGTAATGCATCTACTGCCTGTGTCAAGTATATACACAACATGATACTGGTAATGCATCTACTGCCTGTGTCCAGTATATACACAACATGATACTGGTAATGCATGTACTGCCTGTGTCCAGTATATACACAACATGATACTGGTAATGCATCTACTGCCTGTGTCCAGTATATACACAACATGATACTGGTAATGCATGTACTGCCTGTGTCCAGTATATACACAACATGATACTGGTAATGCATCTACTGCCTGTGTCCAGTATATACACAACATGATACTGGTAATGCATCTACTGCCTGTGTCCAGTATATACACAACATGATACTGGTAATGCATCTACTGCCTGTGTCCAGTATATACACAACATGATACTGGTAATGCATGTACTGCCTGTGTCCAGTATATACACAACATGATACTGGTAACACATCTACTGTCTGTGTCCGGTATATACACAACATGATACTGGTAATACATCTACTGCCTGTGTCCGGTATGTACACAACATGATACTGGTAATACATCTACTGTCTGTGTCCGGTATATACACAACATGATACTGGTAATACATCTACTGTCTGTGTCCGGTATGTACACAACATGATACTGGTAATACATCTACTGTCTGTGTCCGGTATGTACACAACATGATACTGGTAACACATCTACTGTCTATGTCCAGTATATACACAACATAATACTGGTAATACATCTACTGTCTATGTCCAGTATATACACAACATGATACTGGTAATACATCTACTGTCTATGTCCAGTATATACACAACATAATACTGGTAATACATCTACTGTCTATGTCCAGTATATACACAACATGATACTGGTAATACATCTACGGTCTGTCTATGTCCAGTATATACACAACATGATACTGGTAATACATCTACTGCCTGTGTCCAGTATATACACAACATGATACTGGTAACACATCTACTGTCTGTGTCCAGTATATACACAACATGATACTGGTAATACATCTACTGCCTTTGTCCAGTATATACACAACATGATACTGGTAATACATCTACTGCCTGTGTCCAGTATAAACACAACATGATACTGGTAATACATCTACTGTCTGTCTATGTCCAGTATATACACAACATGATACTGGTAATACATCTACTGCCTGTGTCCAGTATATACACAACATGATACTGGTAACACATCTACTGTCTGTGTCCGGTATATACACAGCATGATACTGGTAATACATCTACTGCCTGTGTCAAGTATATACACAACATGATACTGGTAATGCATCTACTGTCTGTGTCAAGTATATACACAACATGATACTGGTAATACATCTACTGCCTGTGTCAAGTATATACACAACATGATACTGGTAATGCATCTACTGCCTGTGTCCAGTATATACACAACATGATACTGGTTATGCATCTACTGCCTGTGTCAAGTATATACACAACATGATACTGGTAATACATCTACTGTATATGTCCAGTATATACACAACGTGATACTGGTAATACATCTACTGTCTATGTCCAGTATATACACAACATGATACTGGTAATACATATACTGTCTGTGTCCGGTATATACACAACGTGATACTGGTAATTCATCTACTGTCCATGTCGTTTATAACGAATACTAAGCGATACACATTCAGTATAAGTCTCCGATATGTCTGGTTCGTTTATAAATTTGTATCGATCGTATGTCTATTGAATGAGAAAATGGTTACTATGACAACCCATGTAACTCTTCACGGAGCAGTTTGAAATCAACCCTTTTATCACTCATGCGCCATATCGTCCAGACCTAGCGCCGTTTGACTATGTTGTGTTCACTCATCATAAAGGTGATCTAAAAGAAACTCGTCATGATGATGTACATGTACTTTGAATGGCAGTCAGATCAGCTCTTTTACAATACAACAAGGAATGGTATACGCAAATAAATTACCAATGGATATAACGCCATCTGAAATGCGTCAGGGAAAATGGCGAATATTTCGAGAAAATGTCAGCAGGGTTACGTCGTCTTTACACAAAGTGCTCCGTGAACTCTTACATGTATGTTTTAAAATGTTTGTATTGTAAATGTTATTTGTACTATTAATTTCAAACTTTGAAAATTTATTCCAAACAAATGAGTCATTAGTGTTGTAAAATATGGTAACGATCATGAAAGAAGTTTTTGTTTTATTGACACAGTCTCAAAACTTTCCGGACAGCCCTCGTACATAACCTCTGTCTGTTGACTAAAAGTGTTTTATAATGAAAACAACACAGACACTCTAACTGATTAGCATTTCAATGAGTGGAAATGATCAGAAATGTAAAAACCGCTCCCCAAACGTGATATGATCGTGCGTATTCGTCAATTATTTGATAAGTTCCTGCGTATTATTATATTGTAAACTAACAATGCTGCATGAAGTGAAATTACAGATATTATTTCACACTCCAGACGAATCCATCGGTTTAAGTTGAGATTAGCTATAGTAGTTTCCAAATCAAATTGTATCTGTACAAAATTGCTTTTATTTATTTAAACATATAACGTAGTTCGTGGTAACATGGACAGCATGTTTATGATAACTCTCATGTTAGAGGAAGCACACCGTCTCACTGTGATATGCCATTTATAGCACGTATTGTTGATATTGTTGGTAAATGAAATAGTCTGTAATGTTCAACTTGTTTAATGTGAAATATTATCCTATATTACATATAAGTTATATGTTGTCAATAAGATACCGTGAATGTGTAAATACATTTATGCCTTACATTGTTTTGCTCTCGACACAAATACTTTCTTCTAACGTAAATATTGATTCAAAAGGATAAAGTAATATATTTAAAGTTATTACGTTTTTGAGTAAACATAAACAATAATGTGTCTACAGCGTTCCCTAATTGTAGATAATATATGTAACTTATCCTTATATTATATATAGTTACGCTGAATGAAGTACCAATACATGTATATTGTACCAATGTGGAGAAATGTTGAATTTATTTCTATAAGAACGCCGGATTGTTTCATGTAATTGGATTAAATTAAATATAAATCTTCCACAGAAATCTGCGACAATGTTATTTTAAAGATTGTTTGCTAAAATTTTGAATTTTCTGAATTTCCTTAATTTGTCGTTTTTGTAGGAAAATAATTTATATTATCATACATCACAGTAACAAATACATGTTTAATGAGTTTACAGTCTGATAATTTGGTTAATATCAAAGTGAGTAATTTATTTTGAGATATGAGCTGTACGGACAATTCCACTTAGATACGCTGTATATATAAATCATATCGTTATCTGGAAATTTGTATCTCACAAGTATCCATACCAACATCAACGTTCGAGACAGTTATATAGTAGGAAATGTGTATCTGACAAGTATCCATACCAACATCAACGTTCGAGACAGTTATATTGTAGGAAATGTGTATCTGACAAGTATCCATACCAAATTCAACGTTCGAGACAGTTATATAGTAGGAAATGTGTATCTGACAAGTATCCATACCAACATCAACGTTCGAGACCGTTATATAGTAGGAAATGTGTATCTGACAAGTATCCATACCAAATTCAACGTTCGAGACAGTTATATAGTAGGAAATGTGTATCTGACAAGTATTCATACCAACATCAACGTTCGAGACAGTTATATATTAGGACATGTGTATCTGACAAGTATCCATACCAACATCAACGTTCGAGACAGTTATATAGTAGGAAATGTGTATCTGACAAGTATCCATACCAAATTCAACGTTCGAGACAGTTATATAGTAGGAAATGTGTATCTGACAAGTATCCATACCAAATTCAACGTTCGAGACAGTTATATAGTAGGACATGTGTATCTGACAAGTATCCATACCAACATCAACGTTCGAGACAGTTATATAGTAGGAAATGTGTATCTGACAAGTATTCATACCAACATCAACGTTCGAGACAGTTATATATTAGGACATGTGTATCTGACAAGTATCCATACCAAATTCAACGTTCGAGACAGTTATATAGTAGGAAATGTGTATCTGACAAGTATCCATACCAAATTCAACGTTCGAGACAGTTATATAGTAGGACATGTGTATCTGACAAGTATCCATACCAAATTCAACGTTCGAGACAGTTATATAGTAGGACATGTGTATCTGACAAGTATCCATACCAACATCAACGTTCGAGACAGTTATATATTAGGACATGTGTATCTGACAAGTATTCATACCAACATCAACGTTCGAGACAGTTATATATTAGGACATGTGTATCTGACAAGTATCCATACCAACATCAACGTTCGAGACAGTTATATAGTAGGACATGTGTATCTGACAAGTATTCATACCAACATCAACGTTCGAGACAGTTATATATTAGGACATGTGTATCTGACAAGTATCCATACCAACATCAACGTTCGAGACAGTTATATAGTAGGACATGTGTATCTGACAAGTATCCATACCAACATCAACGTTCGAGACAGTTATATAGTAGGAAATGTGTATCTGACAAGTATCCATACCAACATCAACGTTCGAGACAGTTATATAGTAGGAAATGTGTATCTGACAAGTATTCATACCAACATCAACGTTCGAGAGAGTTATATAGTAGGAAATGTGTATCTGACAAGTATCCATACCAAATTCAACGTTCGAGACAGTTATATAGTAGGACATGTGTATCTGACAAGTATCCATACCAACATCAACGTTCGAAACAGTTATATAGTAGGAAATGTGTATCTGACAAGTATTCATACCAACATCAACGTTCGAGACAGTTATATAGTAGGAAATGTGTATCTGACAAGTATCCATACCAACATCAACGTTCGAGACAGTTATATAGTAGGAAACATGATTCGTAAATATCAGAAACGTTTTCATTGTCTTTCTCTAATTTATATAATAATAAGACAATTGACACCAATGTATAATTAGTGTTGTAAAGTTTAGTGTGGGATGCACTTGATCCACATATACTAATGCGTCGAGGAAAATAATGGTATTGAAGACAAATGTGTGAAACGTAAGATATCACTGAGGAAAATGTGTAGGTCAAGTGATACTCCCGTATGGAACCTGCGTTCTGTAGGTAAGAAGATACATGTATGGAACCTGCGTTCTGTAGGTAAGAAGATACATTTATGGAACCTGCGTTCTGTAGGTAAGAAGATACATGTATAGAACCTGCGTTCTGTAGGTTAGAAGATACATGTATGGAACCTGCGATCTGTAGGTAAGAAGATACATGTATGGAACCTGCGTTCTGTAGGTTAGAAGATACATGTATGGAACCTGCGTTCTGTAGGTCAAGTGATACATCCTGTATGGAACCTGCGTTCTGTAGGTTAGAAGATACATGTATGGAACCTGCGTTCTGTAGGTTAGAAGATACATGTATGGAACCTGCGTTCTGTAGGTTAGAAGATACATGTATGGAACCTGCGTTCTGTAGGTTATAAGATACATGTATGGAACATGCGTGCTGTAGATTAGAAGATACATGTATGGAACATGCGTTCTGTAGGTAAGAAGAAACATGTATGGAATCTGCGTTCTGTAGGTTCGAAGATACACGTATGGAACCTGCGTGCTGTAGGTTAGAAGATACATGTATGGAACCCGCGTTCTGTAGGTAAGAAGATACATGTATGGAACCTGCGTTCTGTAGGTTAGAAGATACATGTATGGAACCTGCGTTCTGTAGGTAAGAAGATACATGTATAGAACCTGCGTTCTGTAGGTTAGAAGATACATGTATGGAACCTGCGATCTGTAGGTAAGAAGATACATGTATGGAACCTGCGTTCTGTAGGTCAAGTGATACATCCTGTATGGAACCTGCGTTCTGTAGGTAAGAAAAAACATGTATGGAACCTGCGTTCTGTAGGTAAGAAGATACATGTATGGAACCTGCGATCTGTAGGTAAGAAGATACATGTATGGAACCTGCGTTCTGTAGGTAAGAAGATACATGTATGGAACCTGCGTTCTGTAGGTTAGAAGATACATGTATGGAACCTGCGTTCTGTAGGTAAGAAGATACATGTATGGAACCTGCGTTCTGTAGGTTATAATATACATGTATGGAACCTGCGTGCTGTAGATTAGAAGATACATGTATGGAACCTGCGTTCTGTAGGTTCGAAGATACACGTATGGAACCTGCGTTCTGTAGGTTAGAAGTTACATGTATGGAACCTGCGTTATGTAGGTTAGAAGATACATGTGTGGAACCTGTCACTTGTAGGTTAGAAGATAGTTTACAACTAATGGAGCAATACTTATGTACTCCACAGTGTAGAAACGCACATATTCTAAACAAGGAAACAATGTTCACTACCGAAAATGAGTCTGCAATCAATATTTCATATTTGGTAAACATAACAACGTAGTGTATGTGACAGTTCGATTCATGCAACATTAACTGATTGCTTTATACGAGTACTTTGTGTCTTTTTATCAGCAGTCGAGTATCAAACACAAACGTGGATTCTGAAATTGTCATTCTAAATCACTTGGGATTCATACAAAGCACAAATAACCAATGTCACTGAACTATGTTCACAATAATTGGAAATGTGATGCGAACATCATGACGCTGCTAAATGGTATTGACGTAAGTGGTTGGTAACTTCTAAAATTCGACCACAAACAAATCACGCTGGAATAGTAGGGTAAATAAAATCATTCCTTACAATTTGACTGAGCACAATACGGGAAATAATAATATATGTAAGTATAAGTCAATACTTTACAGGAACCAATGTCACTTCAAAGTCTAAATATAAAGTAACACGTTCAAAATAAATCTCATACAATAATGTAAAGCAGACAAATGCACGTAGTGCTACATTCTGTCGATATTCCCCTCTTTGTTCTCACAATACTCGCCAACATGACAGACATAAAACTTCATATTGGATGATACATTCAGATTATCACCCCGTAATAGGACAATATTTTGACAAACCTCTGATTTAATACCAGACTTAGAGACAAATCATTGTAAGTAGATAATTGACAATTTGTCGCATTGTGTTTCCTCACCGCCTCCCCTCACTGTACACACAGTGAACTGTTACACAAACCGTGATAGCTTACTTGTAGCATTGTGTTTCCACACCGCCTCCCCTCACTGTACACACAGTGAACTGTTACACAAACCGTGATAGCTTACTTGTAGCATTGTGTTTCCACACCGCCTCCCCTCACTGTACATACTGTGAACTGTTACACAAACCGCGATAGCTTACTTGTAGCATTGTGTTTCCACACCGCCTCCCCTCACTGTACACACTGTGAACTGTTACACTAACCGCGATAGCTTACTTGTAGCATTGTGTTTCCTCACCGCCTCCCCTCACTGTACACACAGTGAACTGTTACACAAACCGTGATAGCTTACTTGTAGCATTGTGTTTCCACACCGCCTCCCCTCACTGTACACACTGTGAACTGTTACACAAACCGCGATAGCTTACTTGTAGCATTGTGTTTCCACACCGCCTCCCCTCACTGTACACACAGAGAACTGTTACACAAACCGTGATAGCTTACTTGTAGCATTGTGTTTCCACACCGCCTCCCCTCACTGTACACACAGTGAACTGTTACACAAACCGTGATAGCTTACTTGTAGCATTGTGTTTCCACACCGCCTACCCTCACTGTACACACTGTGAACTGTTACACAAACCGTGATAGCTTACTTGTAGCATTGTGTTTCCACACTGCCGAACTGTAACACAAACCGTGATAGCTTACTTGTAGCATTGTGTTTCCACACCGCCGAACTGTAACACAAACCGTGATAGCTTACTTGTAGACGTGTCTGTGTGGTGAGCCTCATCGAATAGTAACCACAATTTCAATGACCCTTATATATCGACAGTATGTGGGTAGTTTTATCCTCATCACGTTGTGTAACTGTATTTTATCATATTACAAATGGCACAGCGACGTAGATGTAACGTTTATGTTAGATTCGTGTTTGTGGTAAGACGTTTGCAGTGCTTTTATAAACTATCAATAACGATGTAGTACTTGTTATC
Source organism: Mactromeris polynyma (assembly GCA_032209605.1). Classification (NCBI taxonomy): domain Eukaryota; kingdom Metazoa; phylum Mollusca; class Bivalvia; order Venerida; family Mactridae; genus Mactromeris; species Mactromeris polynyma. The sequence continues at coordinate 222,129 of JASFXZ010000006.1, forward strand.
TTTATTTCCGTTATGATAAACAACTGTATGATGTTTGAGATTATCAATATATTGAAAATAGTAAGACTAGCAAAATGGTTTATACCACGCAACAAAGCAATATTGGGTTCAATCCAGGACAATACAAGTTGTTCCCAGTTTTGGGTCAGCAGTCAGTTTATTCGTTGATAATGACAACGATTGATCTCTCTAACATTTTATAGTTAAATATTGGTTCTTTCAATGTCGTCATAATGCTACGTTTACACTATGTTCCCGGCGACCACGGCAATCACGGTTCAGGCCACCGTGGAGAAAACGGGATGAACGTGAGATAACGCGGGGGGACGGGATAGGCAAACGTTACAGACCGTAATTGCCGTGGATGCCGGGCCAGAATTTTAAACTGTCAAAAAAATTGCCACGGCAGCCACGGTGCGGATGAAACGTAATAGGCCGTAGTAAAACGGGATAAACGCTAGAAAACGTGACAGTACGTAATAGGCCGTTACAAAACTTGGAAGTGGTCCGTAGTGGGACGGGAATCATATGTATTCCCCGGCATCTGAAGTTCCTTTCCAGTTTTTTCACGTTGTGCTCCGTTTTGTCACGGTTCTCACGGCAAGCTAGGGTGTACTAGAGCCGTTTCATAACGATTCAATTACGGTGCTTCCCGGTGTGTGACGCTTTGCAGGCCGGTGCGTTACGGTACGTTGAGTTCTACTACGGTCTGACACGGTGCTCCTGAGGCTCCAGAAGAAGCTCCATCTGCCGGCACTCCAGGTTTACTCGTCGAAGTATCTTGATACAATGATTGCTGTTGCTTGAGGGGTTTTCTTTATACCATGGGCACAAACGTGCTCCAAAGCTCTCCGGCGTCCACGTTTGATCCATAGGAGGCCTTGACAGAACGTGAAAAACGCATCAGACCTGGATGAAGACGTGAACAACGTGAGGGATCCCATCAGAACGCATCGGACCGGGAAGCAACATACATGCATCCCTGGTAGACCGCGGCCCGAACCTAAGTGCGCCTTGGAGGAACCGCTTCTTCGCCCCAACGGCCCGTCACGGATACCGTGATAAACCGTGAGGAAACTTAGCACAACCTAACAAAACTTGGATATGGAGACAAAAATGGCCAAAATCCCACGGCGCAATACGTTTCGGGCAAACGGGGCTGCCGTGGCCGCCGGGAACATAGTGTAAACGTAGCATAAACTGTGATGAGCACGAAATAACTGCATTCACTTTTATATACTACTGTGCATAAATGTTTCTTTCGATTCGGCCATCTTCTGGTAAGATTATGGGCAACGTGGTTTAGTCCAATAAGAGTTTGTTTTAGATGTTATCCACGCAAAACTACATGTATAGCGAAAGGTGAACTTATAATGTTAGTGAAGATTGCAATAATATCCTTGTAAATCATCGAGTTATCATGACGTCTTAATGGATTACACTCCGAGTTTGCACAATTATATATTTATATTCTAGTGCGTGTACTGTTGCACAATTATATATTTATATTCTAGTGCATGTACTGTTGCACAATTATATATTTATATTCTAGTGCGTGTACTGTTGCACAATTATATATTTATATTCTAGTGCGTGTACTGTTGCACAATTATATATTTATATTCTAGTGCGTGTACTGTTGCACAATTATATATTTATATTCTAGTGCGTGTACTGTTGCACAATTATATATTTATATTCTAGTGCGTGTACTGTTGCACAATTATATATTTATATTCTAGTGCGTGTACTGTTGCACAATTATATATTTATATTCTAGTGCGTGTACTGTTGCACAATTATATATTTATATTCTAGTGCGTGTACTGTTGCACAATTATATATTTATATTCTAGTGCGTGTACTGTTGCACAATTATATATTTATATTCTAGTGCATGTACTGTTGCACAATTATATATTTATATTCTAGTGCGTGTACTGTTGCACAATTATATATTTATATTCTAGTGCGTGTACTGTTGCACAATTATATATTTATATTCTAGTGCGTGTACTGTTGCACAATTATATATTTATATTCTAGTGCGTGTACTGTTGCACAATTATATATTTATATTCTAGTGCGTGTACTGTTGCACAATTATATATTTATATTCTAGTGCGTGTATTGTTGCACAATTATATATTTATATTCTAGTGCGTGTACTGTTGCACAATTATATATTTATATTCTAGTGCGTGTATTGTTGCACAATTATATATTTATATTCTAGTGCGTGTAATGTTGGCGTTTCTTATTCAAACTGTTATCGTTTTATTGTCTGTAGAGATATTTATGAGAAATAAGCATCATTTAACGTGTATATTATATTGTCAAAGTTAGCATGTGTGATGATATTTCGTCATTGTTAAGTTCCCTTTATTCCTCTATTTTGGTGACTCTATAATTCATTTACATTTGGTTAAACACATTACTTAGTTGTGATACTTCTGTAACAGTCTGTGAGATTTATGGTACTCCGATATTATTCTTTGAATACAACAAATCAAGAGGTCACGCAATCTGCAACTTTTCAATTCTATTAAATTCATGTTTTCCGCTATATTAGAAGCTTAAGTTAAATGAAAATGGATATTAAACAACAAAAACTTTTAGGGTAATGAAATCCTGGAGACATTTTTCTTTTTAGATCGTCTATTTTGTATTTTAGTAAAGCATTTGATGTATTACTCCTACATTCCATTGACAATATAACAATACAATATAGATCTCCATTCCACTTGTTGCTTCATATTTTCATCATTTTTCACTGCAAAATTAAGTAATGGTGTAACACCCATTGGCGAGACAAATATCAAAAAAAAAAAAAGTTAATTTTGAATCACTTTGATAGAAGCAATTCCGCACATAAAGTAGACAGTCGTCCGGTTAACTCTGTGATAGGAACTGTTTTGACATCAAGACGATAAGATTACATGTTTATGAGTCAATGGCTTTCATAGAGTGATAATGTTTTGATTATATTCAATGGACAGGTTATGTTAGAAAATGATTTCATGGACAGCTTGTTATTTGATTTAATTTTGTAATGTTAATTCTAATTTGATTTCACAAAGAGGTTACGTCCATTTCAATTTTTAATGTGAAACAATACATCTAGACAGAAAGTTATACATAGTTAGTATAGTGGAATGCTGGAACAGTCCATAGTTAACATAACTTCCACGTTACATCACGTCAAACTAATGGATGAATAAAGTTTGTTCAGGCAGAGAACATTTAATTTGAGAGTTAAGAAATTCTATAATTCTATCATCCTTGTAGCATTTGTAATCTTGTTTCACACAATATGATTGGTCCACTGTAGTGACGTCAGACATGTATTGGCTATTGCTATTGGATACCAGATTTTTCCGTGAAGATGCGTTTGTTAATACTTGTATACTGTCGCTGATATTTGGTAAAAACTCATTACATTACATAAAACTGCGATGAGAAGTCACTATTGTAAGTTAATGCAAACCTCGATACTTGTAAGAATTCTGTAAGCCTTACTTTAGGTTTAATGTTCGTAATTATCGGGCTTTCATTTGTATAAACTTGTTATTATCCCTCTATACCTGTCCGTTATGTGTCAATTAACGCGATCTACTGTCAATTAATTCTACATTTCCATGCTTATTGTATACGAGATATGAATGAACTCTTTGATAGACAGAAACCCCATGGATTTATATTAATGTATAGACACATCTACACCACATTGGAATCAGTTCAGTCAAGTAAACATTGCCAACTTTCATATTGTATCTTAAATATCTCTCAATATCCTAAACACATTTACAGATAACATAGAACAATATATATACACTATAAAATCATGTCACGTTTCTAATCAAATCTAACGTTACAACTATGACAAATTAATGCAGTAAACAAAGCAGACATGTATGAGACTATATCAATGGTAATGGAGGGACGTTGTAGTAGCCAAAGCAGACATGTATGAGACTATATCACTGGTAATGGAGGGACGTTGTAGTAGACAAAGCAGACATGTATGAGACTATATCACTGGTAATGGAGGGACGTTGTAGTAGACAAAGCAGACATGTATGAGACTATATCACTGGTAATGGAGGGACGTTGTAGTAGCCAAAGCAGACATGTATGAGACTATATCACTGGTAATGGAGGGACGTTGTAGTTGGCGCTGTACAAAGCAGACATGTATGAGACTATATCACTGGTAATGGAGGGACGTTGTGGTTGGCGCTGTACATAGCAGACATGTATGAGACTATATCACTGGTAATGGAGGGACGTTGTGGTTGGCGCTGTACATAGCAGACATGTATGAGACTATATCACTGGTAATGGAGGGACGTTGTGGTTGGCGCTGTACATAGCAGACATGTATGAGACTATATCACTGGTAATGGAGGGACGTTGTAGTTGGCGCTGTACATAGCAGACATGTATGAGACTATATCACTGGTAATGGAGGGACGTTGTAGTTGGCGCTGTACATAGCAGACATGTATGAGACTATATCACTGGTAATGGAGGGACGTTGTAGTTGGCGCTGTACATAGCAGACATGTATGAGACTATATCACTGGTAATGGAGGGACGTTGTAGTAGCCAAAGCAGACATGTATGAGACTATATCACTGGTAATGGAGGGACGTTGTAGTAGCCAAAGCAGACATGTATGAGACTATATCACTGGTAATGGAGGGACGTTGTAGTTGGCGCTGTACAAAGCAGACATGTATGAGACTATATCAATGGTAATGGAGGGACGTTGTGGTTGGCGCTGTACATAGCAGACATGTATGAGACTATATCACTGGTAATGGAGGGACGTTGTCGTTGGCGCTGTACATAGCAGACATGTATGAGACTATATCAATGGTAATGGAGGGACGTTGTAGTTGGCGCTGTACATAGCAGACATGTATGAGACTATATCAATGGTAATGGAGGGACGTTGTAGTTGGCGCTGTACAAAGCAGACATGTATGAGACTATATCAATGGTAATGGAGGGACGTTGTAGTTGGCGCTGTACATAGCAGACATGTATGAGACTATATCACTGGTAATGGAGGAACGTTGTAGTTGGCGCTGTACATAGCAGACATGTATGAGACTATATCACTGGTAATGGAGGAACGTTGTAGTTGGCGCTGTACATAGCAGACATGTATGAGACTATATCACTGGTAATGGAGGGACGTTGTGGTTGGCGCTGTACAAAGCAGACATGTATGAGACTATATCACTGGTAATGGAGGGACGTTGTAGTTGGCGCTGTACATAGCAGACATGTATGAGACTATATCAATGGTAATGGAGGGACGTTGTAGTTGGCGCTGTACATAGCAGACATGTATGAGACTATATCAATGGTAATGGAGGAACGTTGTAGTTGGCGCTGTACATAGCAGACATGTATGAGACTATATCAATGGTAATGGAGGGACGTTGTAGTTGGCGCTGTACATAGCAGACATGTATGAGACTATATCAATGGTAATGGAGGGACGTTGTAGTTGGCGCTGTACATAGCAGACATGTATGAGACTATATCACTGGTAATGGAGGGACGTTGTGGTTGGCGCTGTACATAGCAGACATGTATGAGACTATATCAATGGTAATGGAGGGACGTTGTAGTTGGCGCTGTACATAGCAGACATGTATGAGACTATATCACTGGTAATGGAGGGACGTTGTGGTTGGCGCTGTACAAAGCAGACATGTATGAGACTATATCACTGGTAATGGAGGAACGTTGTAGTTGGCGCTGTACATAGCAGACATGTATGAGACTATATCACTGGTAATGGAGGAACGTTGTGGTTGGCGCTGTACATAGCAGACATGTATGAGACTATATCACTGGTAATGGAGGAACGTTGTAGTTGGCGCTGTACATAGCAGACATGTATGAGACTATATCACTGGTAATGGAGGGACGTTGTGGTTGGCGCTGTACAAAGCAGACATGTATGAGACTATATCACTGGTAATGGAGGGACGTTGTAGTTGGCGCTGTACATAGCAGACATGTATGAGACTATATCAATGGTAATGGAGGGACGTTGTAGTTGGCGCTGTACATAGCAGACATGTATGAGACTATATCAATGGTAATGGAGGAACGTTGTAGTTGGCGCTGTACATAGCAGACATGTATGAGACTATATCAATGGTAATGGAGGGACGTTGTAGTTGGCGCTGTACATAGCAGACATGTATGAGACTATATCAATGGTAATGGAGGGACGTTGTAGTTGGCGCTGTACATAGCAGACATGTATGAGACTATATCACTGGTAATGGAGGGACGTTGTGGTTGGCGCTGTACAAAGCAGACATGTATGAGACTATATCAATGGTAATGGAGGGACGTTGTGGTTGGCGCTGTACAAAGCAGACATGTATGAGACTATATCACTGGTAATGGAGGGACGTTGTGGTTGGCGCTGTACATAGCAGACATGTATGAGACTATATCACTGGTAATGGAGGAACGTTGTGGTTGGTGCTGTACATAGCAGACATGTATGAGACTATATCACTGGTAATGGAGGGACGTTGTAGTTGGCGCTGTACATAGCAGACATGTATGAGACTATATCACTGGTAATGGAGGGACGTTGTAGTTGGCGCTGTACAAAGCAGACATGTATGAGACTATATCACTGGTAATGGAGGGACGTTGTAGTTGGCGCTGTACAAAGCAGACATGTATGAGACTATATCAATGGTAATGGAGGGACGTTGTAGTTGGCGCTGTACATAGCAGACATGTATGAGACTATATCACTGGTAATGGAGGGACGTTGTAGTTGGCGCTGTACATAGCAGACATGTATGAGACTATATCACTGGTAATGGAGGGACGTTGTAGTTGGCGCTGTACATAGCAGACATGTATGAGACTATATCACTGGTAATGGAGGGACGTTGTAGTTGGCGCTGTACATAGCAGAGTAGTTCTATTTGTGTGTTTTTCGGCGCAGCCGTACTTACATGGTTTTGCTATTTGCATATCAGCGTTGTGTAAACCCATCAAATCTTACGTTAACCACCAAGGCAATTTCTCGTCAACCGAACAACGTTTGTAACCTTGATGCGGATTGGTTAAACTTTCGATAAAGGTGAATTTACGGAAATCCATTTTGGATCTGGAGTGACCAGCATGCATATCATCTCAGCATTTTTTATGTTGCACAACAAATCTTAACCTTCAAATTGCGCCGACCATCTTTTTTCAAGTATAGCCAATTATTTGCTTTTAATATAAACCAAATATGTTCGTATTAGAGTCAACAAAAGGCCTGTATCATGTAAGACAATTGTACTATTATATTAACTTATCTTAATAGGTGAGTGGAGAATGGTAGGTAACGGTCGTAAATACAGGGGATAGATTCTTAAACTCACTTTTAAAACGTTTTCAATGACAATAACATAGGGAAGATTAAAAAATGTTGTTTTTGTTTTGAATGTTTAATAATTGTAAAGAACGCCTTTGCGTGTAACTAATTATTTTTTGGAGATGATTAACTTTAATGTTAAATGTATGCATGAAATATTTCACTTAAAACATCTGTTTACGAAACAACTTTTTGTTAATTTAGTTTAAACTGCGCGTCATGTTGTGCTTTCTCTTATATCTTGTCATCCGTATAAATTCGTTTCAATCCAATGCAAGATTACAGAAAATAGGCGATATTTTCTCTGCTTGCATTTAATAATTTTGCACCAATGCTCTGCGCAACATTTAAACCCAAAAGATATTAGTCTTCTGGCAAGCAGTCCAAATTTCTCTTTTGTATTTTACATGTTTTTCTTTGTATTTCATTGATACACAATTTTTTACTGAAAAAAAGCCTCATAGTGTTATAAATGAGAACAGTCTGACAGGTCACATGTCACAGAGCCTTAACCATGAAACAACAAAAGATGAACAAACATACACCATACAAAACAAGGTTTGTGAGACAACTCATGATTGCATAACAATTGAACAATTGTATCGATTTGTAACTTACAGTACAACTACTGAATGTTTAAACCAGTTTTACAGCTTGCCATCCCGTCATTATTGTAACTTACAGTACAACTACTGGAGGTCTAAACCAGTTTTACAGCTTGCCATCCCGTCATTATTGTAACTTACAGTAAAACTACTGAATGTTTAAACCAGTTTTACAGCTTGCCATCCCGACATTATTGTAACTTACAGTAAAACTACTGAATGTTTAAACCAGTTTTACAGCTTGCCATCCCGACATTATTGTAACTTACAGTACAACTACTGGAGGTCTAAACCAGTTTTACAGCTTGCCATCCCGTCATTATTGTAACTTACAGTAAAACTACTGAATGTTTAAACCAGTTTTACAGCTTGCCATCCCGTCATTATTGTAACTTACAGTAAAACTACTGAATGTTTAAACCTGTTATACAGCTTGCCATCCCGTCATTATTGTAACTTACAGTAAAACTACTGAATGTTTAAACCAGTTTTACAGCTTGCCATCCCGTCATTATTGTAACTTACAGTAAAACTACTGAATGTTTAAACCTGTTTTACAGCTTGCCATCCCGTCATTATTGTAACTTACAGTACAACTACTGAATGTTTAAACCAGTTTTACAGCTTGCCATCCCGTCATTATTGTAACTTACAGTAAAACTACTGAATGTTTAAACCAGTTTTACAGCTTGCCATCCCGACATTATTGTAACTTACAGTACAACTACTGGAGGTCTAAACCAGTTTTACAGCTTGCCATCCCGTCATTATTGTAACTTACAGTAAAACTACTGAATGTTTAAACCAGTTTTACAGCTTGCCATCCCGCCATTATTGTAATTTACAGTACAACTAATGGAGGTCTAAACCAGTTTTACAGCTTGCCATCCCGTCATTATTGTAACTTACAGTACAACTACTGGAGGTCTAAACCAGTTTTACAGCTTGTCTTCCGTCATTATTGTAACTTACAGTAAAACTACTGAATGTTTAAACCAGTTTTACAGCTTGCCATCCCGCCATTATTGTAATTTACAGTACAACTACTGGAGGTCTAAACCAGTTTTACAGCTTGCCATCCCGCCATTATTGTAATTTACAGTACAACTACTGGAGGTTTAAACCAGTTTTACAGCTTGCCATCCCGCCATTATTGTAATTTACAGTACAACTACTGGAGGTCTAAACCAGTTTTACAGCTTGCCATCCCGCCATTATTGTAACTTACAGTAAAACTACTGAATGTTTAAACCAGTTTTACAGCTTGCCATCCCGACATTATTGTAATTTACAGTACAACTACTGGAGGTCTAAACCAGTTTTACAGCTTGCCATCCCGTCATTATTGTAACTTACAGTACAACTTCTGGAGGTCTAAACCAGTTTTACAGCTTGCCATCCCGACATTATTGTAACTTACAGTACAACTACTGGAGGTCTAAACCAGTTTTACAGCTTGCCATCCCGACATTATTGTAACTTACAGTACAACTACTGAATGTTTAAACCAGTTTTACAGCTTGCCATCCCGATATTATTGTAATTTACAGTACAACTACTGAATGTTTAAACCAGTTTTACAGCTTGCCATCCCGCCATTATTGTAATTTACAGTACAACTACTGAATGTTTAAACCAGTTTTACAGCTTGCCATCCCGCCATTATTGTAACTTACAGTAAAACTACTGAATGTTTAAACCAGTTTTACAGCTTGCCATCCCACCATTATTGTAATTTACAGTACAACTACTGGAGGTCTAAACCAGTTTTACAACTTGCCATCCCGTCATTATTGTAACTTACAGTAAAACTACTGAATGTTTAAACCAGTTTTACAGCTTGCCATCCCGCCATTATTGTAATTTACAGTACAACTACTGGAGGTCTAAACCAGTTTTACAGCTTGCCATCCCGCCATTATTGTAACTTACAGTAAAACTACTGAATGTTTAAACCAGTTTTACAGCTTGCCATCCCGACATTATTGTAATTTACAGTACAACTACTGGAGGTCTAAACCAGTTTTACAGCTTGCCATCCCGTCATTATTGTAACTTACAGTACAACTTCTGGAGGTCTAAACCAGTTTTACAGCTTGCCATCCCGACATTATTGTAACTTACAGTACAACTACTAGAGGTCTAAACCAGTTTTACAGCTTGCCATCCCGACATTATTGTAACTTACAGTACAACTACTGAATGTTTAAACCAGTTTTACAGCTTGCCATCCCGACATTATTGTAACTTACAGTAAAACTACTGAATGTTTAAACCAGTTTTACAGCTTGCCATCCCGTCATTATTGTAACTTACAGTAAAACTACTGAATGTTTAAACCAATTTTACAGCTTGCCATCCCGCAATTATTGTAACTTACAGTACAACTACTGGAGGTCTAAACCAGTTTTACAGCTTGTCATCCCGTCATTATTGTAACTTACAGTACAACTACTGGAGGTCTAAACCAATTTTACAGCTTGCCATCCCGCAATTATTGTAATTTACAGTACAACTACTGGAGGTCTAAACCAGTTTTAAAGCTTGCCATCCCGTCATTATTGTAACTTACAGTACAACTACTGGAGGTCTAAACCAGTTTTACAGCTTGCCATCCCGTCATTATTGTAACTTACAGTACAACTACTGGAGGTCTAAACCTGTTTTACAGCTTGCCATCCCGTCATTATTGTACCTTACAGTACAACTACTGGAGGTCTAAACCAGTTTTACAGCTTGCCATTCCGTCATTATTGTAACTTACAGTACAACTACTGGAGGTTTAAACCAGTTTTACAGCTTGCCATCCCGTCATTATTGTAACTTACAGTACAACTACTGGAGGTCTAAACCAGTTTTACAGCTTGCCATCCCGCCATTATTGTAACTTACAGTAAAACTACTGAATGTTTAAACCAGTTTTACAGCTTGCCATCCCGACATTATTGTAATTTACAGTACAACTACTGGAGGTCTAAACCAGTTTTACAGCTTGCCATCCCGTCATTATTGTAACTTACAGTACAACTTCTGGAGGTCTAAACCAGTTTTACAGCTTGCCATCCCGACATTGTTGTAACTTACAGTACAACTACTGGAGGTCTAAACCAGTTTTACAGCTTGCCATCCCGACATTACTGTAACTTACAGTACAACTACTGAATGTTTAAACCAGTTTTACAGCTTGCCATCCCGACATTATTGTAACTTACAGTAAAACTACTGAATGTTTAAACCAATTTTACAGCTTGCCATCCCGCAATTATTGTAACTTACAGTACAACTACTGGAGGTCTAAACCAGTTTTACATCTTGCCATCCCGTCATTATTGTAACTTACAGTACAACTACTGGAGGTCTAAACCAGTTTTACAGCTTGCCATCCCGTCATTATTGTACCTTACAGTACAACTACTGGAGGTCTAAACCAGTTTTACAGCTTGCCATTCCGTCATTATTGTAACTTACAGTACAACTACTGGAGGTTTAAACCAGTTTTACAGCTTGCCATCCCGTCATTATTGTAACTTACAGTACAACTACTGGAGGTCTAAACCAGTTTTACAGCTTGCCATCCCGTCATTATTGTAACTTACAGTACAACTACTGGAGGTCTAAACCAGTTTTACAGCTTGCCATCCCGATATTATTGTAACTTACAGTACAACTACTGGAGGTCTAAACCAGTTTTACAGCTTGCCATCCCGTCATTATTGTAACTTACAGTACAACTACTGGAGGTTTAAACCAGTTTTACAGCTTGCCATCCCGACATTATTGTAACTTACAGTACAACTACTGGAGGTTTAAACCAGTTTTACAGCTTGCCATCCCGACATTATTGTAACTTACAGTACAACTACTGGAGGTTTAAACCAGTTTTACAGCTTGCCATCCCGTCATTAGTGTAACTTACAGTACAACTACTGGAGGTCTAAACCAGTTTTACAGCTTGCCATCCCGACATTATTGTAACTTACAGTACAACTACTGAATGTTTAAACCAGTTTTACAGCTTGACATCCCGTCATTATTGTAACCTATAGTACAACTACTGAATGTTTAAACCAGTTTTACAGCTTGACATCCCGACATTATTGTAACTTACAGTACAACTACTGGAGGTCTAAACCAGTTTTACAGCTTGCCATCCCGTCATTATCGTAATTTACTGTACAACTACTGAAGGTTTGAACCAATTTTACAGCTTGCCATCCCGCCATTATTGTAAGTTACAGTACAACTACTGGAGGTTAAGACCAGTTTTACAGCTTGCCATCCCGCCATTATTGTTACTTACAGTAAAACTACTGAATGTTTAAACCAGTTTTACTGCTTGCCATCCCGCCATTATTGTAATTTATAGTACAACTACTGGAGGTCTAAACCAGTTTTACAGCTTGCCATCCCGCCATAATTGTAACTTACAGTACAACTACTGGAGGTTAAGACCAGTTTTACAGCTTGCCATCCCGCCATTATTGTTACTTACGGTACAACTACTGGAGGTTCAGACCAGTTTTAAAGCTCGCCATCCCGACATTATTGTTACTTACAGTGCAACTACTGGAGGTTCAGACCAGTTTTAAAGCTTGCCATCCCGCCATTATTGTAACTTACAGTACAACTACTGAAGGTTTAGACCAGTTTTACAGCTTGCCATCCCGTCATTATTGTAACTTACAAAACAACTACTGAAGGTTTTGACCAGTTTTACAGCTTGCCATCCCGTCATTATTGTAACTTACAAAACAACTACTGAAGGTTTTGACCAGTTTTACAGCTGCCATCGCGACATTAGTGTAACTTACAAAACAACTATTGGAGGTTTAGACCAGTTTTCAGCTTGCCATCCCGACATTATTGTAACTTACAGTACAACTATTGGAGGTTTAGACCAGTTTTCAGCTTGCCATCCCGACATCATTGTAACTTACAGTAAAACTACTGGTGATTTTGACCAGTTTTACAGCATGCCATCCCGATATTATTGTAACTTACAGTACAACTACTGGAGGTTCAGACCAGTTGTACAGCATGCCATCCCGATATTATTGTAACTTACAGTACAACTACTGAAGGTTTAGACCAGTTTTACAGCTTGCCATCCCGATATTATTGTAACTTACAGTACAACTACTGAAGGTTCCGACCAGTTGTACAGCATGCCATCCCGATATTATTGTAACTTACAGTACAACTACTGAAGGTTTAGACCAGTTTTACAGCTTGCCATCGCGACATTATTGTAACTTACAGTACAACTACTGGAGGTTTATACCAGTTTTACAGCATGCCATCCCGATATTATTGTAACTTACAGTACAACTACTGAAGGTTCCGACCAGTTTTACAGCATGCCATCCCGATATTATTGTAACTTACAGTACAACTACTGAAGGTTTAGACCAGTTTTACAGCTGCCATCGCGACATTAGTGTAACTTACAAAACAACTACTGGAGGTTTATACCAGTTTTACAGCTTGCCATCCCATTATTGTAACTTACAGTACAACTATTGGAGGTTTAGACCAGTTTTCAGCTTGCCATCCCGACATTATTGTAACTTACAGTAAATCTACTGGTGATTTTGACCAGTTTTACAGCATGCCATCCCGATATTATTGTAACTTACAGTACAACTACTGGAGGTTCAGACCAGTTGTACAGCTTGTCATCCCGACATTATATACCATTTCAAAATGTAAACAATATTGATTATCCTGGTAGATATAGTAACTCACGTAGTCGGCAAACATACTATTATACGCTAATAGGTAGATATAGTAACTCACGTAGTCGGCAAACATACTATTATACGCTAATAGGTAGATATAGTAACTCACGCAGTCGGCAAACATACTATTATACGCTAATAGGTAGATATAGTAACTCACGTAGTCGGCAAACATACTATTATACGCTAATAGGTAGATATAGTAACTCACGTAGTCGGCAAACATACTATTATACGCTAATAGGTAGATATAGTAACTCACGCAGTCGGCAAACATACTATTATACGCTAATAGGTAGATATAGTAACTCACGTAGTCGGCAAACATACTATTATACGCTAATAGGTAGATATAGTAACTCACGTAGTCGGCAAACATACTATTATACGCTAATAGGTAGATATAGTAACTCACGCAGTCGGCAAACATACTATTATACGCTAATAGGTAGATATAGTAACTCACGTAGTCGGCAAACATACTATTATACGCTAATAGGTAGATATAGTAACTCACGTAGTCGGCAAACATACTATTATACGCTAATAGGTAGATATAGTAACTCACGCAGTCGGCAAACATACTATTATACGCTAATAGGTAGATATAGTAACTCACGCAGTCGGCAAACATACTATTATACGCTAATAGGTAGATATAGTAACTCACGCAGTCGGCAAACATACTATTATACGCTAATAGGTAGATATAGTAACTCACGCAGTCGGCAAACATACTATTATACGCTAATAGGTAGATATAGTAACTCACGCAGTCGGCAAACATACTATTATACGCTAATAGGTAGATATAGTAACTCACGTAGTCGGCAAACATACTATTATACGCTAATAGGTAGATATAGTAACTCACGCAGTCGGCAAACATACTATTATAGGCTAATAGGTAGATATAGTAACTCACGTAGTCGGCAAACATACTATTATACGCTAATAGGTAGATATAGTAACTCACGTAGTCGGCAAACATACTATTATACGCTAATAGGTAGATATAGTAACTCACGTAGTCGGCAAACATACTATTATAGGCTAATAGGTAGATATAGTAACTCACGTAGTCGGCAAACATACTATTATACGCTAATAGGTAGATATAGTAACTCACGTAGTCGGCAAACATACTATTATACGCTAATAGGTAGATATAGTAACTCACGTAGTCGGCAAACATACTATTATACGCTAATAGGTAGATATAGTAACTCACGCAGTCGACAAACATACTATTATAGGCTAATAGGTAGACATAGTAACTCACGTAGTCGGCAAACATACTATTATACGCTAATAGGTAGATATAGTAACTCACGTAGTCGGCAAACATACTATTATACGCTAATAGGTAGATATAGTAACTCACGCAGTCGGCAAACATACTATTATACGCTAATAGGTAGATATAGTAACTCACGTAGTCGGCAAACATACTATTATACGCTAATAGGTAGATATAGTAACTCACGCAGTCGGCAAACATACTATTATACGCTAATAGGTAGATATAGTAACTCACGCAGTCGGCAAACATACTATTATACGCTAATAGGTAGATATAGTAACTCACGTAGTCGGCAAACATACTATTATACGCTAATTAAAACTACTGAAACCATCAGTCAATTGTAACAGTGGAGGAAATGTCACAATCAGAGAACATGGCCAACAAACAAATATCCCTTCCATACAAACAATGCCAAACATAAAAGCGAGAATCAATTTTATTATTGAGTTTACATGATCATCGTGCCAGGTTTCAACTGTCAAGTATATGTGCCCAATATGGAAAGTTATTTTAAGATCACGCGCATTGTCGATGGAAATATAATATTACATGTTACTGCAATACGGCGAAATCCCTCCTGTGCGTATTATCTGGTAATTATACTCTGTAAATTAGTCTGCTTTGGTTACAGACATTCTTAACAAATTGATAATAGTCTTTCTTGAAAATGTTGACAATAAGTAATATTAAAACAAAACAAGTTATTTAAAATAACAAAAGAGCCGACATTCTGCACTAAATACGTAAAACAATATACAACAGGTAAAATAGAGATCATTAATTCAGCCGTGAGTGTCCCATGTTTCTTACCAGGTGTTGATAATATTGTGGCGTACATCAAGTAGATATCTGGATACATGGAGCCAATAGAAGATAAACTGTCAGTTATCGATAGTTTACGCATGGAATTGTCCTATTCTGTAAATTGAAGACTTATTCTCCTTCCATGTCTGCTTATAATTAACAATTAAGTTCAATGAAGTGTCAGACTTGATTCATTTAGTCAATAAATTATCTAAACGGAACATTAAGATCATGTCTGCTGTACAATTATCCTGTCTTATCATACACTTATCGTACAATGTGATAAATGTTCCATTATACATTGACTCATTCCTGCAAAGTAATGGTGATGTTGGTTCCTACATGTGTTGGGGTGATATGATGAGGTTGGTTCCTACATGTGTTGGGAAGATATGGTGACGTTGGTTCCTACATGTGTTGGGAAGATATGGTGACGTTGGTTCCTACATGTGTTGGGAAGATATGGTGACGTTGGTTCCTACATGTGTTGGGAAGATATGGTGATGTTGGTTCCTACATGTGTTGGGAAGATATGGTGACGTTGGTTCCTACATGTGTTGGGGTGATATGGTGATGTTGGTTCCTACATGTGTTGGGAAGATATGGTGACGTTGGTTCCTACATGTGTTGGGAAGATATGATGAGGTTGGTTCCTACATGTGTTGGGAAGATATGGTGACGTTGGTTCCTACATGTGTTGGGGTGATATGGTGATGTTGGTTCCTACATGTGTTGGGAAGATATGGTGACGTTGGTTCCTACATGTGTTGGGAAGATATGATGAGGTTGGTTCCTACATGTGTTGGGAAGATATGGTGACGTTGGTTCCTACATGTGTTGGGGTGATATGGTGATGTTGGTTCCTACATGTGTTGGGGTGATATGGTGATGTTGGTTCCTACATGTGTTGGGGTGATATGATGAGGTTGGTTCCTACATGTGTTGGGGAGATATGTTGAGGTTGGTTCCTACATGTGTTGGGGAGATATGTTGAGGTTGGTTCCTACATGTGTTGGGGTGATATGGTGATGTTGGTTCCTACATGTGTTGGGGTGATATGATGAGGTTGGTTCCTACATGTGTTGGGGTGATATGTTGAGGCTGGTTCCTACATGTGTTGGGGTGATATGGTGATGTTGGTTCCTACATGTGTTGGGAAGATATGATGAGGTTGGTTCCTACATGTGTTGGGAAGATATGGTGATGTTGGTTCCTACATGTGTTCGGAAGATATGGTGATGTTGGTTCCTACATGTGTTGGGAAGATATGATGAGGTTGGTTCCTACATGTGTTGGGAAGATATGGTGATGTTGGTTCCTACATGTGTTCGGAAGATATGGTGATGTTGGTTCCTACATGTGTTGGGAAGATATGCTGAGGTTGGTTCCTACATGTGTTGGGGAGATATGTTGAGGTTGGTTCCTACATGTGTTCGGAAGATATGGTGATGTTGGTTCCTACATGTGTTGGGAAGATATGATGAGGTTGGTTCCTACATGTGTTGGGAAGATATGGTGATGTTGGTTCCTACATGTGTTCGGAAGATATGGTGATGTTGGTTCCTACATGTGTTGGGAAGATATGGTGACGTTGGTTCCTACATGTGTTGGGAAGATATGATGAGGTTGGTTCCTACATGTGTTGGGGAGATATGTTGAGGTTGGTTCCTACATGTGTTGGGGAGATATGTTGAGGTTGGTTCCTACATGTGTTGGGGAGATATGTTGAGGTTGGTTCCTACATGTGTTGGGGAGATATGTTGAGGTTGGTTCCTACATGTGTTGGGGAGATATGTTGAGGTTGGTTCCTACATGTGTTGGGGAGATATGTTGAGGTTGGTTCCTACATGTGTTGGGGTGATATGGTGACGTTGGTTCCTACATGTGTTGGGGTGATATGGTGACGTTGGTTCCTACATGTGTTGGGAAGATATGATGAGGTTGGTTCCTACATGTGTTGGGGAGATATGTTGAGGTTGGTTCCTACATGTGTTGGGGTGATATGTTGACGTTGGTTCCTACATGTGTTGGGAAGATATGGTGAGATTGTTTCCTACATGTGTTGGGGTGATATGGCGAGGTTAGTTCCTACATGTGTTGGGGTGATATGGCGAGGTTAGTTCCTACATGTTTTGGGGTGATATGCTGATGTTGTAACCTACATGTGTTTGGAAGCTATGATTTTTGTCCATACTTTCACCGTGTTTGGCACAGTGATAACATGATTACATATAGACTCAGCTGTACTCTACATGTATCGTGTCGGTAGTACTGGTAGGAAACCAAACATGGTACAAAATGTGATTCCAATTTTTTCTTCTGATGTCAGTGATTTATTACAATACTTTGAATGACAGTTTGTATCAAATGTGGGTCAGTGTGTTCCTCGTTAAATGATATTATGAAGTTTGATAATTAACTGAAAACTCATCTATCACTCTTAAATCAACAAGATTTGAATTTTCGTTCGATAAGCAAATATTCAAGATATATCTGGTTCATGTGAGCGTAAAATGTTTGAACTTAATCCTGTATTGCTGTTGCATTGGCTAAACATCTTGAATACGAACCATTGCAATGTATAACTGACTAAACCAGTAGTTGTTTAACATTTTACTAACAGACAAACTTTTTGTTCGATGAAACGAATGCATTAAGTGTGAGTTTATTCTTTGGTAAAACATTTTTATAGAAGTTTTAAATGTATGAAATATATATCATAATGTTTGTTTATGTAAAGAAGGAACAAAATATACATAATATTACATAACATTGGGCTGTGACATAAATCTACATGTAGAAAATGTCCATTGCTTGTCTGTACTTCAACCTGAAATAATAACATCCTTTCACCCGTGCCTAACAAGACTCTGTGTTTACGTATCATGTGATGTTCTTGTTTTCTTATGTATACCGTCATGTTCGTTAAACTACTTATGTATACCGTCATGTTCGTTAAACTACTTATGTATACCGTCATGTTCGTTAAACTACTTATGTATACCGTCATGTTCGTTAAACTACTTATGTATACCGTCATGTTCGTTAAACTACTTATGTATACCGTCATGTTCGTTAAACTACTTATGTATACCGTCATGTTCGTTAAACTACTTATGTATACCGTCATGTTCGTTAAACTACTTATGTATACCGTCATGTTCGTTAAACTACTTATGTATACCGTCATGTTCGTTAAACTACTTATGTATACCGTCATGTTCGTTAAACTACTTATCACAGAAATATTAACGAAGTAAGTGTTGATACATGTTCACAAGTTCCGAACTCCTGAAGTGATAATCGACACTTTTATTTGAAATGTAACAATCTTATTAGTTTGTAAATAGAAACAACAATTCGTGTTTTTTTTTAAATATAACTTCGTAATTAAGAAATGAAGTGAGATACAAGTAATTTTTCATTTCTAAGAAAAAACTATTTCGTTTCTACGAAATGATACTTGTATGCCGTTATAACGAGCGATTATATTGTCGGATGTCACTTTAGGGGCTCCATACAAATCTATAATCAATCAATAAGTAATAGAAGGGAGAATTTTGAATATTTTATAACATCACGTGACCGATAAGGGTTTGAAGAGTGTTGAAATAGAAGCAAAATAATCAGCGTTTTTCGCCATCTATAAAATTTCAAGGTTCCTAAATCATGTATAAATAATGGCACAGTCCATGCAGAACATGGCATACAGAGTCTCAGTCCATGCATAACATGGCATACAGAGTCTCAGTCCATGCAGAACATGGCATACAGAGTCTCAGTCCATGCATAACATGGCATACAGAGTCTCAGTCCATGAAGAACATGGCATACAGAGTCTCAGTCCATGAAGAACATGGCATACAGAGTCTCAGTCCATGAAGAACATGGCATACAGAGTCTCAGTCCATGAAGAACATGGCATACAGAGTCTCAGTCCATGAAGAACATGGCATACAGAGTCTCAGTCCATGAAGAACATGGCATACAGAGTCTCAGTCCATGCAGAACATGGCATACAGAGTCTCAGTCCATGCAGAACATGGCATACAGAGTCTCAGTCCATGCAGAACATGGCATACAGAGTCTCAGTCCATGCAGAACATGGCATACAGAGTCTCAGTCCATGAAGAACATGGCATACAGAGTCTCAGTCCATGCAGAACATGGCATACAGAGTCTCAGTCCATGAAGAACATGGCATACAGAGTCTCAGTCCATGAAGAACATGGCATACAGAGTCTCAGTCCATGCATAGCATGGCATACAGAGTCTCAGTCCATGAAGAACATGGCATACACATTTTTAGTTTTCGTACGTTCTTGTCACGTGACTTGTCCCACATAGCCTCGTTTTTCTTCTTTTTTCTCTCTAAGACATCAATTTACGTGACCAGAGGTCAATTCTCTCATAATTCTAGGCTTAATGTTTGGACGCTGATAGAATACATGCACCGCTTAATCATCCTATTGTATGTGAACGGTGAATGGTAACTTTGTGATTGAAGAGGTCATACCATGTACATGTAAAACTGTTTTATGACTTTTTATTTTAGGGTTGATGTTGTTGTTAATTTATTGTAAAATTTCAACCAAATGACAGAATGTACTGTTGTTGTCAGGAAAGATCTATATTGTACCATTAATTACTTATATGATCAATTTTACATTCTCTGCTTTAAATTATCAATAAAACCCACGTGACTAGTTAAAATATTTGACAAGCGCGTGTCTGAAACGTATTACATAGAAGTTTGAAAGAATGATATATTCTATTTTTGCGTAATGTCCACATATAACACATATCTGTTGGTATGGTAGATAATTGTGCATTGATGCATCATGGTTGTTAGAACGATTGCGTTTCGAATGACAAGTAATCTCGCAACTAAATCATGAATTCAATAGAGAAAATATTTGTTTGAAAGAAGATGTCTGGTTTGTGTATGATTAATCGAGTCTGTGAACAGCGACTATCAGTTGCCAGATACAATGGTTATACATATCTGATAATTACACTACAATTTGAGATTGTTTGTCTCGTACACAAATTCTCAAGCATAAGGTTAGACACATTATCTTACAACTAGATAAGAACAGATGAAACATGGACCAATCGTAGCAATTTTCTGATATTTCAATTTCATTTAATTTTGTTATCGTTCGTATTGATGATCTGTTCATGTTAGCATTGCGTACAAATACATGCAACAACGTGCTTTATAATACTCGTATCAACATGTTGTGTACATATATGCATGCAACAACATGCTTTATAATACTCGTATCAACATGTTGTGTACATATATGCATGCAACAACGTGCTTTATAATACTCGTATCAACATGTTGTGTACATATATGCATGCAACAACGTGCTTTATAATACTCGTATCAACATGTTGTGTACATATATACATGCAACAACATGCTTTATAATACTCGTATCAACATGTTGTGTACATATATGCATGCAACAACATGCTTTATAATACTCGTATCAACATGTTGTGTACATATATGCATGCAACAACGTGCTTTATAATACTCGTATCAACATGTTGTGTACATATATGCATGCAACAACATGCTTTATAATACTCGTATCAACATGTTGTGTACATATATGCATGCAACAACATGCTTTATAATACTCGTATTAACATGTTGTGTACATATATGCATGCAACAACATGCTTTATAATACTCGTATCAACATGTTGTGTACATATATGCATGCAACAACATGCTTTATAATACTCGTATCACCATGTTGTGTACATATATGCATGCAACAACGTGCTTTATAATACTCGTATCAACATGTTGTGTACATATATGAATGCAACAACGTGCTTTATAATACTCGTATCAACATGTTGTGTACATATATGCATGCAACAACGTGCTTTATAATACTCGTATCAACATGTTGTGTACATATATGCATGCAACAACGTGCTTTATAATACTCGTATTAACATTTTGTGTACATATATGCATGCAACAACGTGCTTTATAATACTCGTATCAACATGTTGTGTACATATATGCATGCAACAAAATGTTCTATAATATCAACAGGTTGTGTACATATATGCATGCAACAAAATGTTCTATAATATCAACAGGTTGTGTACATATATGCATGCAACAAAATGTTCTATAATATCAACAGGTTGTGTACATATATGCATGCAACAAAATGTTCTATAATATCAACAGGTTGTGTACATATATGCATGCAACAAAATGTCCTATAATATCAACAGGTTGTGTACATATACATGCAACACAATGTCCTATAATATCAACAGGTTGTGTACATATATGCATGCAACAAAATGTCCTATAATATCAACAAGTTGTGTACATATACATGCAACAAAATGTCCTATAATATCAACAGGTTCTGTACATATACATGCAACACAATGTCCTATAATATCAACAGGTTGTGTACATATATACATGCAACACAATGTCCTATAATATCAACAAGTTGTGTACATATACATGCAACAAAATGTTCTACTATATCAACAGGTTGTGTACATATATACATGCAACACAATGTCCTATACTATCAACAAGTTGTGTACATATACATGCAACAAAATGTTCTACTATATCAACAGGTTGTGTACATATATAAATGCAACAAACTGTTCTACTATATCAACAAGTTGTGTACATATACATGCAACACAATGTCCTATAATATCAACAAGTTGTGTACATATACATGCAACAAAATGTTCTACTATATCAACAGGTTGTGTACATATACATGCAACAAAATGTTCTATAATATCAACAAGTTGTGTACATATACATGCAACAAAATGTTCTATAATATCAACAAGTTGTGTACATATACATGCAACAAAATGTTCTACTACATCAACAGGTTGTGTACATATACATGCAACACAATGTCCTATAATATCAACAGGTTGTGTACATATACATGCAACACAATGTCCTATAATATCAACAAGTTGTGTACATATACATGCAACAAAATGTTCTACTATATCAACAGGTTGTGTACATATACATGCAACAAAATGTTCTACTATATCAACAGGTTGTGTACATATATACATGCAACACAATGTCCTATAATATCAACAAGTTGTGTACATATACATGCAACACAATGTCCTATAATATCAACAAGTTGTGTACATATACATGCAACAAAATGTTCTACTATATCAACAGGTTGTGTACATATACATGCAACACAATGTCCTATAATATCAACAGGTTGTGTACATATACATGCAACACAATGTTCTACTATATCAACAGGTTGTGTACATATATACATGCAACAAAATGTTCTACTATATCAACAGGTTGTGTACATATACATGCAACAAAATGTTCTATAATATCAACAAGTTGTGTACATATACATGCAACAAAATGTTCTACTATATCAACAGGTTGTGTACATATACATGCAACAAAATGTTCTACTATATCAACAGGTTGTGTACATATACATGCAACACAATGTTCTATAATATCAACAAGTTGTGTACATATACATGCAACACAATGTCCTATAATATCAACAAGTTGTGTACATATACATGCAACACAATGTCCTATAATATCAACAAGTTGTGTACATATACATGCAACACAATGTCCTATAATATCAACAAGTTGTGTACATATACATGCAACACAATGTCCTATAATATCAACAAGTTGTGTACATATATACATGCAACAAAATGTCCTATAATATCAACAAGTTGTGTCATTTAACACATGACTATTGGACTTTTTTCACGAGTATTTACTTGTGTGACTAGTACGGAGACGTATACAGATCACCATCATGTGGAATATAAACACACGCTATTTCATGATCGGATCAATTTGATAAATATGTACGTGTTAAAATAGAACGTATTAATAAAATATCTTTATTTGATATTTTCCCCGTACAAAACGATCATACATAAATGTAAGAAACAAGCGGTATTTAAGAGACATATATTTATAAATGAGCAAGAAGTATCACATATAGCATATTCAAACAATATTACTCTAGCATTCAATAGTAGACAAATATGAAAAATAAATATATATTATTTAAAAATGCTTAAATATATAATGTACAACATATAAATTGTATTCTGTTTGTAATATGATACATATAGATGTGGTCGGTATACGTTACTGTACTTACCAAATATATAAGACATGTATACAAAGCTCGAAGATGATCAGACAAGGAACATACTGTCTATGGGAGCGTACATATAAAAGTGTTAACATTCTTGAATAAATAAAATGAGCGCTGCTGTGGAATTTACGACCTCTTCTGTAAGTGACGTCATTCCAAGAAAACGTCACATGTAAGTCACTATGTGCAAGCAGGAAACATGATTTATTCCATATGGTCATTTCGTTTTCATATTGCCATATAGGGCAAATATTGCTTACTGTCAGTACATGGTGACGTTTCCTGGAAATGACGTCACTTAAACCCCCTTTACACAGATGAAAACATTGTCCAGATATCACAACGACCTTTCAATGAGCGCCCAGCAATCGCCATGGTCTATAAACGACCTTTCAAGTGAGCGCCCAGCAATCGCCATGGTCTATAAACGATATTTCAATGAGCGCCCAGTAATCGTCATGGTCTCTCAATGATCTGTCAGTGATCTCCACGGTCGCCATGGTTTAGTTTTGACTCGGTCCAAAACAATCTCTCAACGGTCGCCGAGGAAAGCAAGTAATCTCTCAACGGTCTCTCAATGATCGCCCAATCAGCGCTCAACGGTCTCATCGATCTCCAAATGATCTCTCAGGGACCTTTCAATGGACGCAATCTCATTGATCGCACAATGAACTCTCGATAATCCCTCAGCGATCTCTCCCGGTCTCTCAGTGATTAATCTTGGTAGCATCTGATCTCTCACCGATCTCCGTAGATCTCCACGTGATGTATCATTGTCGTAAATCAAGCGCTCAGCAAACTCCCAATGGTTGCTGCATGAGGCTTAGTATCCATTGATCTCTCAAGGGTCTTTCAATGAGTGCTCAAATGTCGCTCAAAGATCTTTATAGATCGCCATGAAAGTTGGCCAAAAATTGCATTTTGATCGCATAACGAACGCACAAGGATCTCCGATATTTTCAGGGCTTTGAGAGATCGTTGAAAGATCGGGCCAACTTTGGATCGCTCAATGGTCGCACAACGACCTCCGTGTGTGTAATGGGGACAGGAGAAGAGGTTGGAAATCGTTCAGCGACGCACAAGTTATGTTTTCATGACGAATATTTCATCATCTCGGGAAATATACAAATGCTGTTTTATATTGTTGACATTTACTAAGTCGTTATCAGTATATTGCTCACTTGTACACGTTGTTTAATGTCAATATCAACGACGTGGGTTTGATGTGTCTAGATTATCGAACACCTTATATATTCCTACATCATGTTATCATGCATATTTTATGTGCTTGTCCAATGTGTTGCATATGTTCATAATTATCTTGGTTTTTTCCTGCTTTAGTATTAACTTCAAATATGGAGATGAAAATGTACATTGGTATCTATAAGAATGATGTATACCAGTAATTTAAACATGTATTCAGGATATGTACATCTTATTTCGTTAGTTAACAAAATGTGTGTATTCATATAACTTGTAATTATTAATCATGGGCATAATGCCTTAATTTCAAAAAAAAGTATCAAGTATCATTCAACTTGACAAGATTTGTGACGTTCTGTATATTTTGCTCTTACGTGTTTGTTCTGTTCTTGCATCATTCATTGTAACAGGACAAGAGACAGACAGATAATAGCATGGTCATCATTGTAACAGGACAAGAGACAGACAGATAATAGCATGGTCATTAAGAACATTGCATTGTATGGATTGTAAATGATCTCATGATATATTATGTCACATTCTGTCCTTGGTGAAGGATTCAGTTAGCTGACCATTACAATGCAAAATAATATTGATTTCTGCTAGACCATTATATCAAAGTAGGTACACAGATGATTCTTTCTACGATATCTCTTATTTAGCGATGTGTTTCCTTCTAGATGATTAACAAAATGTCGTTGATTTATGATAACTGTGTATATTCTTCCATTCCATTTACTTTCTTATTATTTCTTTTTCAACTCATTGACTGTCTGATCTAGCTTATAGGTTATATCATATATTTATGTTTGTATGAAGATTTTTACGTAATTTAACACAGCAACATACACGTAAACAACATACACACGAGAATTCCTTTAACACAAGTCAATACTTTCTTCATTTCATAATTGTAGTTTATGAATGTATACTGAATGTTTTTTATTCCAAATTGTATATAAAAAGTTTCGCGCTTTCTGTTATCCTGCCTGTGAATTTATTTTCTGTATCTAATTCAGTGCCGTGATACTGTTTTGTCCCTGTGGGTGTGAAGACTGGCATAATTCATGGTGTTGTTGCGTGACTTGTAAAGCAGATTGTAGGACTAACGGTCGATGGTCTTATTATTCCATTCCCTTAATTTGTTACAACACAAAGCATCGCTAGGTCTCTTTAATCAGTTCATGATATTTTCTCAAAGTTTGGCAGGACAAAATATATAGATTGCCATTTCGAAAATATCAGACTGGTTTTCATCAATTGCGTGCAAATTGCAGAGAACAATGTTCCTTCCTTGAACGTTTGAGACAGTAATTAGTGTCACGGTAATTCAAAGGAATTAAAACATAAATAGACAAGAAATGCATTGATGCAAAGCATCCAAGGGCGCCGCAAAAAAAGGTGCACAATGTTTTGGAATAGCGTAATGGCGGGAAAATGTTTTGGAATAGTCCATTTTCATCAGCGTGTATTTCCTTTTAAACACCGTAACTTGCATAAATATCCACGTAACAAGTACCAATGTGTTTATATTGATATAAGTAAATTGAAAATTAAGTTTTTTATAATTAATTTTTTTTTATTTTATCTTCGACACCTAACACACATGCTGTTTATGTAGAATCGTCCGTTTTGGAATAGTCCATTTTCACACTATCATTGGTGTGTATTTCCTTTTTAACACCGTAACTTGCATGAATATCCACGTTACAAGAACCACTGTGTTAATATTGATTTAAGTAAAGTGAAAATGAAGATTTTTATAATTATTTTTTTTTTTTTTTTTTTACAATTTATTTCTTTATTTTTTTAACATCGCAAATAAACAATACATATTAAACATTTTGCAACAATAAATTCATTAAATTCATTAAATTCAATAAATTTCAACATTTCTCACATTTCATAAATATTCTATAAACTCACATTTTCTAAAAAAAAAACACATAACATAATACATTACATAAATAATTTCCTCACATGACACAAATGCTTTAATTATTTTTTTATTATTTTACCTTCGACACCTAACACACATGCTGTTTATGTAGAATCGTCCTATTTTTCGGTGATCATCAGCAAATATTTATCATAAACATATCGTTTTAACTTTGTCAAAGACATTTATTCGACAATACAAATGCATTCAAAATATTTTATTTCTAAATCATAAAAATACAAAAAGTAACGTGTAATATTTACTGCAGTTTAACCCTTAATAAAAAAATAGATTCAGTTATACATAGATGCTCCTACCATAGTCTCAAACATTTCGTGATTCCATTAAAGGCCCCGCCCTCATGGGCGGCGCCAATAATTATCAAGAATGCTAGCACGTAGTAAAACCTCTCAGTATGAAACTATATTTACGTGTTGCTGTACGTGGTCAATTTGAATTGTTTTCTCTTGTAATTCAACTGGTCGCGCTTACCGGTTATTTCCGTATATTCCATTCTATTCTAGTCGTTGTATTTAACACACACTTACATTGATACACTTTTTGTATATGATTGTTCGTATTGAAGAAATGGATAAGTCGTAGAAATATACAACTTGAGGAACACAATAAACAATTTGCATTTCTTCTGTGATATATTGATCGATATTACACGTAAGTAGTACTCAAATCTTAACTTATCTAAAATGTCAAAAATGTGTGATTGTTTTGCTATTTACCCCATCCTCGAATTTTATTTTGTTTCTAAAGGTGTCAACTTTAACGTGATTAGATTTGTTTTCATCCAGAAACATGCCAGGTATATTGTATCTGTTATAAGCTTGTGTGAGTACAGTACATATAAGACACGTTGTCAGGTAGAATCTTGTGTGGGTACAGTAGATATAAGACACGTTGTCAGGTAGAAACGTGTGTAGGTACAGTAGAAAGTAGACACGTTGTCAGGTAGAAGCTTGTGTGAGTACAGTAGAAAGTAGACACGTTGTCAGGTAGAAGCTTGTGTGGGTACAGTAGATAGTAGACACGTTGTCAGGTAGAAACTTGTGTGGGTACAGTAGATAGTAGACACGTTGTCAGGTAGAAGCTTGTGTGGGTACAGTAGATAGTAGACACGTTGTCAGGTAGAAGCTTGTGTGAGTACAGTAGATAGTAGACACGTTGTCAGGTAGAAGCTTGTGTGAGTACAGTAGAAAGTAGACACGTTGTCAGGTAGAAGCTTGTGTGGGTACAGTAGATTGTAGACACGTTGTCAGGTAGAAGCTTGTGTGGGTACAGTAGATAGTAGGCACGTTGTCAGGTAGAGGCTTGTGTGGGTACAGTAGATTGTAGACACGTTGTCAGGTAGAAGGTTGTGTGGGTACAGTAGATTGTAGACACGTTGTCAGGTAGAAGCTTGTGTGGGTACAGTAGATTGTAGACACGTTGTCAGGTAGAAGGTTGTGTGGGTACAGTAGATAGTAGACACGTTGTCAGGTAGAAGCTTGTATGAGTACAGTAGACGGTAGACACGTTGTCAGGTAGAAGATTGTGTGAGTACAGTAGATAGTAGACACGTTGTCAGGTAGAACCTTGTGTGAGTACAGTAGACGGTAGACACGTTGTCAGGTAGAAGATTGTGTGAGTACAGTAGATAGTAGACACATTCTCAGGTAGAAGATTGTGTGAGTACAGTAGATAGTAGACACGTTGTCAGGTAGAAACTTGTGTAAGTACAGTAGATAGTAGAAGCGTTGTCAGGTAGACACTTGTGTGAGTACAGTAGATAGTAGAAGCGTTGTCAGGTAGACACTTGTGTGAGTACAGTAGATAGTAGACACGTTGGCAGATAGAAGTTTGTGTGAGTACAGTAGATAGAAGACACGTTGTCAGGTATAACCTTGTGTGAGTACAGTAGATAGTAGACACGTTGTCAGAAAGAAGTTTGTGTGAGTACAGTAGATAGTAGACACATTCTCAGGTAGAAGATTGTGTGAGTACAGTAGGTAGTAGACACGTTGTCAGGTAGACACTTGTGTGAGTACAGTAGATAGTAGACACGTTGGCAGATAGAAGTTTGTGTGAGTACAGTAGATAGAAGACACGTTGTCAGGTATAACCTTGTGTGAGTACAGTAGATAGTAGACACGTTGTCAGAAAGAAGTTTGTGTGAGTACAGTAGATAGTGGACACGTTGTCAGGTAGAACCTTGTGTGAGTACAGTAGATAGACACGTTGTCAGATAGAAGTTTGTGTGAGTATAGTAGATAGTAGACACGTTGTCAGATAGAAGTGTGTGTCAGTACAGTAGATAGTAGACGCATTGTCAACGAGAAGCTTGTACGAGTACAGTAGATAGTAGACACGTTGTCAGGTAGAAGCTCGTGTGAGTACAGTAGATAGTAGACACATTGTCGGGTATATTGTATGATTTAGAACTCGTGTGAGTACAGTAGATAGTAGACACATTGTCGGGTATATTGTATGATTTAGAAGCTGGTGTGAGTACAGTAGATAGTAGACACATTGTCATGTATATTGTTTGATTTAGAAGCTCGTGTGAGTACAGTAGATAGTAAACACATTGCCATGTATATTGTATGTTTTAGAAGCTCGTGTGATGACAGTAGATAGTAGACACATTGTCATGTATATTGTATGTTTTAGAAGCTCGTGTGATGACAGTAGATAGTAGACACATTGTCGGGTATATTGTATGATTTAGAAACTCGTGTGAGTACAGTAGATAGTAGACACATTGTCATGTATATTGTATGATTTAGAAGCTCGTGTGAGTACAGTAGATAGTAGACACATTGTCGGGTATATTGTATGATTAAGAACTCGTGTGAGTACAGTAGATAGTAGACACATTGTCGGGTATATTGTATGATTTAGAAGCTCGTGTGAGTACAGTAGATAGTAGACACATTGTCGGGTATATTGTATGATTTAGAAGCTGGTGTGAGTACAGTAGATAGTAGACACATTGTCATGTATATTGTTTGATTTAGAAGCTCGTGTGAGTACAGTAGATAGTAAACACATTGCCATGTATCTTGTATGATTTAGACGCTCGTGTGCGTACAGTAGATAGTTAACACATTGTCATGTATATTGTATGTTTTAGAAACTCGTGTGAGTACAGTAGATAGTAGACACATTGTCATGTATATTGTATGTTTTAGAAACTCGTGTGAGTACAGTAGATAGTAGACACATTGTCATGTATATTGTATGATTTAGAAGCTCGTTTGATGACAGTAGATAGTAGACACATTGTCATGTATATTGTATGATTTAGAAACTCGTGTGAGTACAGTAGATAGTAGACACATTGTCGGGTATATTGTATGATTTAGAACTCGTGTGAGTACAGTAGATAGTAGACATTGTCGGGTATATTGTATGATTTAGAAGCTCGTGTGAGTACAGTAGATAGTAGACACATTGTCGGGTATATTGTATGATTTAGAAGCTCGTGTGAGTACACTAGATAGTAGACACATTGTCATGTATATTGTATGATTTAGAAACTCGTGTGAGTACAGTAGATAGTAGACACATTATCATGTATATTGTATGATTTAGAAGCTCGTGTGAGTACAGTAGATAGTAGACACATTGTCATGTATATTGTATGATTTAGAAGCTCGTGTGAGTACAGTAGATAGTAGACACATTGTCATGTATATTGTATGATTTAGAAGCTCGTGTGAGTACACTAGATAGTAGACACATTGTCATGTATATTGTATGATTTAGAAACTCGTGTGAGTACAGTAGATAGTAGACACATTATCATGTATATTGTATGATTTAGAAGCTCGTGTGAGTACAGTAGATAGTAGACACATTGTCATGTATATTGTATGATTTAGAAGCTCGCGTGAGTACAGTAGATAGTAAGCACATTGTCATGTATATTGTATGTTTTAGAAACTCGTGTGAGTACAGTAGATAGTAGACACATTGTCATGTATATTGTATGATTTAGAAGCTCGTGTGAGTACAGTAGATAGTAGACACATTGTCATGTATATTGTATGATTTAGAAACTCGTGTGATGACAGAAGATAGTAGACACATTGGCATGTATATTGTATGATTTAGAAGCTCGTGTGAGTACAGTAGATAGTAGACACATTGTCATGTATATTGTATGATTTAGGAGCTCGTGTGATGACAGAAGATAGTAGACACATTGTCGGGTATATTGTATGATTAAGAAGCTCATATGAGTACAGTAGATAGTAGACACATTGTCATGTATATTGTATGATTTAGAAGCTCGTGTGATGACAGTAGATAGTAGACACATTGTCATGTATATTGTATGATTTAGAAGCTCGTGTGATGACAGTAGATAGAAGACACATTGTCATGTATATTGTATGATTCAGAAGCTCGTGGGAGTACAGTAGATAGTAGACACATTGTCATGTATATTGTATGATTCAGAAACTCGTGGGAGTACAGTAGATAGTAGACACATTGTCATGTATATTGTATGATTCAGAAACATGGGGAGTACAGTAGATAGTAGACACATTGTCGTGTATATTGTATCATTTAGAAGCTCGTGTGAGTACAGTAGATAGTAGATACATTGCCATGTATATTGTATGATTTAGAAGCTCGTGTGAGTACAGTAGAAAGTAGACACATTGTCATGTATATTGTATGATTCAGAAACTCGTGTGAGTACAGTAGATAGTAGACACATTGTCGGGTATATTGTATGATTTAGAAGCTCGTGTGAGTACAGTAGATAGTAGACACATTGTCGGGTATATTGTATGATTTAGAAGCTCGTGTGAGTACAGTAGATAGTAGACACATTGTCATGTATATTGTATGATTTAGAAACTCGTGTGAGTACAGTAGATAGTAGACACATTATCATGTATATTTTATGATTCAGAAGCTCGTGTGAGTACAGTAGATAGTAGACACATTGTCATGTATATTGTATGATTTAGAAGCTCGTGTGATGACAGTAGATAGTAGACACATTGTCATGTATATTGTATGATTTAGAAGCTTGTGTGAGTACAGTAGATAGTAAACACATTGCCATGTATATTGTATGATTAAGAAGCTCGTGTGAGAACAGTAGATAGTAAGCACATTGTCATGTATATTGTATGTTTTAGAAACTCGTGTGAGTACAGTAGATAGTAGACACATTGTCATGTATATTGTATGATTTAGAAGCTCGTGTGATGACAGTAGATAGTAGACACATTGTCATGTATATTGTATGATTTAGAAACTCGTGTGATGACAGAAGATAGTAGACACATTGTCATGTATATTGTATGATTTAGAAGCTCGTGTGAGTACAGTAGATAGTAGACACATTGTCATGTATATTGTATGATTTAGAAGCTCGTGTGATGACAGAAGATAGTAGACACATTGTCGGGTATATTGTATGATTTAGAAGCTCGTGTGAGTACAGTAGATAGTAGACACATTGTCATGTATATTGTATGAATTAGAAGCTCGTGTGATGACAGTAGATAGTAGACACATTGTCATGTATATTGTATGATTTAGAAGCTCGTGTGATGACAGTAGATAGTAGACACATTGTCATGTATATTGTATGATTCAGAAGCTCGTGGGAGTACAGTAGATAGTAGACACATTGTCATGTATATTGTATGATTCAGAAACTCGTGGGAGTATAGTAGATAGTAGACACATTGTCATGTATATTGTATGATTTAGAAACTCGTGTGAGTACAGTAGATAGTATACACATTGTCATGTATATTGTATGATTTAGGAAACTCGTGTGAGTACAGTAGATAGTAGACACATTGTCATGTATATTGTATGATTCAGAAACTCGTGTGAGTACAGTAGATAGTAGACACATTGTCATGTATATTGTATGTTTTAGAAACTCGTGTGAGTACAGTAGATAGTAGACACATTGTCATGTATATTGTATGATTCAGAAACTCGTGTGAGTACAGTAGATAGTAGACACATTGTCATGTATATTGTATGATTAGGAGCTCGTGTGAGTACAGTAGATAATAGACACATTGCCATGTATATTGTATGATTCAGAAACTCGTGTGAGTACAGTAGATAGTAGACACATTGTCATGTATATTGTATGATTTAGAAACTCGTGTGAGTACAGTAGATAGTAGACACATTGTCATGTATATAGTATGATTCAGAAACTCGTGTGAGTACAGTAGATAGTAGACACATTGTCATGTATATTGTATGATTTAGAAGCTCGTGTGAGTACAGTAGATAGTAGACACATTGTCATGTATATTGTATGATTTAGAAGCTCGTGTGAGTACAGTAGATAGTAGACACATTGTCATGTATATTGTATGATTTAGAAGCTCGTGTGAGTACAGTAGATAATAGACACATTGTCAGGTTGAATCTTGTGTGATTACAGTAGATAGTAGACACATTGTCAGGTCATTACAATATAAATCAGGAATATATCATTCTAATCTTGAAATGGATGTATTTTCATTTTCACATAGACAATGGTTCATCATGTCCACGTTGTTCCTTACTTCAGCCAACTGTTGTGTGTCTGTGGGTGGAATTATGTGCTCAGTTATACAAGGTGGAGTCATCTTGTCTCTGTCTTACTTTGTATATTGCAGACAGGACAACATGTAAATATCTGTTTCCAAATAAACCAATGCCGGACGACGTTATTTAACAATACAAGTTTTATGTTAGATGTAATAGGTTGTATCATTTACTGTACCTTACACATACAATGTACATACATTCTGGTCTCTCTGTTGACAACTTTTATTCTGAGTTTTTCTACTTATATTGTGTTTCCCTTTGATTTCATTGACCAATATATCCAGTTCCATTTCTAAGCATAGAACAAATGTCGTACAGCTACGTATACTGTAGTGTTAATCTTATGTTTGCAC
This sequence comes from Mactromeris polynyma, assembly GCA_032209605.1. Classification (NCBI taxonomy): domain Eukaryota; kingdom Metazoa; phylum Mollusca; class Bivalvia; order Venerida; family Mactridae; genus Mactromeris; species Mactromeris polynyma. The sequence goes on from JASFXZ010000006.1 coordinate 256,277, forward strand.
TAAACGTGCAGTCTTTGTCTACATGGTAACAATCAGTGTATCGAGTGTTTTGTTTACTAATCGATAGAACGCGTGAAAGTATCTACACTTTTATTAAAAATGTGACTCTTTCCGCTGAATATATTTACACTTTAATTGTTTACAATGTGACTCTTTCTGCTTTCATTAATTTAGTTTGGTCACTTATTATATTTGCAGGAAACATTCTATCGAGTATTTACATTGCTGATCACGTTTATATCAATTTTCCTTAATTAATTTGTCTCGTGTTCGTATTTCGTATTGTGAAATATGGAGCAATCTGTGGTGTCTGGTTCACAGAACCGTCAATTGTTTTCCTGAACGCTGAACGTCTTGTAGTCTGTATAAAAGTTTAATCTACTTGGTTCTTTATATTCTTCTATGTTTGCAATCAAGAACACGACTTTGTAGAGCCGTTAGCATTGGATGAGGATAGTGCTATATGTCACTGTGACAATTCAAATAGTAAAGATTACAGGCTATATTTCGTTACTAAAGCATATGTAATTGATATTTGTGTCACATGTCATCAACTTAATTTGGTTTCCATACGGATGATTATGTGCGTCTATACAACATTACAAATAGTTACAAAATATCAGTAAATATTATTTGAACTTGCTTTTAAACTATAAATAGTAGAGTTGAATCGGCAAACAAAACACTACATGTAATGTGACGATAGATCACATGCTGCTATTTTCAATACTTATAACGGCTTGATTAATAATCACGATCCTCTGATAAAAGTCTGAAATACTAAATACAGTAAATCTTTGCCAGGAACAATCTTATTGTGGTTCAGGAAAAGGAAGGAACAAAAAGCACATGAAAGAAAATCCCAGCCTTCCATTTATTATCATTCATTGTTATATAGCAGTTTATTTCCTGAACATCATTCTGATGCGTTCTTGTATTCGTTTCCAGTGACATATATTCATATATAC